>CAUYQV010095836.1:0-19217 GCA_963574575.1 Galagoides demidoff
GGGAAGTCTCAGAATGACGACGGGATGGTAGAATAGCCAATAGGGAGTTACTGCTCTGGCGGGAAGAGCCATTAGGTGCAGATCATAAGCTTGAATAGAGGCTTTCTGGAGTAGGGGCTTTTCTGGGGCAATTACCTAACACAGCACCTTTAGAGTAAATGGGGGCAGAGAGGTAATTAATTTTTCAAAGAATATTTAAAAGCTGTATGTGAGCTTGGGTAAGTTATCTATCTACTCTTGAAAGAGTAGGATCACAAATACTGCTCCTGCTCTACTTTTCAGGATTAAATGAAATAATGAATATCAAATGCTTTAAATTACACATGGCTCATGGAAAGCATGTACACTGTGTTAGCTAACTAAGTGGTAGTGGCAACAAAAGATTCGTCCAATAGAAACACAGAGTTTAAGAGTATAGAAGAGTTATCAGTTACAATTAAGCATCTTAGAATAATCTGGTTATTTACATTTAATTTTAAGGTAAGCAGCAATGGAAGTACATAATGTCTGAGTTTAAGTCTTGGCTTTACCATTTACAGTCCTTGAGGTGTATCTTTAAGCCTCCACAGCTGCTTTTCTAAACGTAGGATACTCTAACAGTAGCTGCACTCTAGGGTCCTTGGGAGACTTAAGTGAGGTGTTGCACATAGTCTACTTCAGTGCTTAGAAAGTGTTTTAAAAGAGCTGTTCTGATTGTCCAGATTTCAAAATATCTACCACATCTTTTTGACTTTGTATGAATGTATGACAGAAAAATAGATGTTAATACATTAATATGTGAAGCCATGGCAGGAGGAATTGCTTGAGACCAGGAGTTTAAGACCAGCCTGGGCAATATAATAAGACCCAGTCTCCACAAAATGTTTTTCAAAGTTAGCCAGTGTCAGGGCAGGCATTTGGCATCCCGGCTACTTAGGAGGATCACTTGAGCGCAGGCTAGATGACAGAGTTAGACTCTTGTCTTTTAGTTAACTAATTAATTATTAATCAGTAAGTAACATCTTAAAATTTATTTTATTTTTTTTATTATGCTACAACATGAATTCTAAAATTTTTAGGTTTGATTAATCACATAAGATTGCTTACACTACTTCTCTGTGTGTTTTTATTATTATTTTATTTTATTTTTGAGATAGAGTTTCACTATGTTGCCCTGTAGAGCTCTGTGGCATCACAGCTCACAGCAACCTCCAACTCTTGGGCTTAAGCCATTCTCTTCTCTCAGCCTCCCAGGTAGCTGGGACTACAGCTGCCCGCCACAGCACCCAGCACCCTTGTTGTTGTTGTAGTTGTCATTGTTGTTTGGCAGGCCCAGGCTAGATTTGAACCCACCAGCTGCATTGTATGTGGCTGGCACCCTAGCCGCTGAGCTACAAACACCAAGCACTCTGTTTTTAAAGTGGTTTTATATTTGCTTCCAAAATTCCTTTCAAAGGTGGTGTCTAAATTCCTCTTTAGTAGTCATACCAGTATTTTCCTTCTCATTGCATCCTTTTGGTCCTAGATATTATCTAGAAGAGTAATCTGTTTCTCAGTTATCCCTATCTTAAAATGTTCACAGCATCTAAACTTCTAAACTTTAAGGGGTTTTTTGTGTGTTTTGTTTTGGTCTTTAGCCTTCCCAGTACTAAAAAAACTAATAAATAGCATATCTAAATTTAACAGGAGTTTAATGAAAACTTTAAATTGTTTCCACTAAAAATTAAGTCATCATTTTTTAAAATTCTTTTTATTGTTGGGGATTCATTGAAGGCACAAGAAACCAGGTTACTGTGATTGCATTTGTTAAGTAAAGTCTCTCTTGTAATTGTGTCTTGCCCCCAAAAGCTGTCTGATGATAATTCTTACCCCTCCTTGGTTCTTACCCACACATAGATGTCCAGTGTTTTGTCCATCTCTGTCATAGATCTAGCTCTCTAGTTTGGTTTTGTGTGAAGTAGGTTAATCTCTAATAAGATTTAAACTTGGATTTCATAAATATTAGTCCCTCATTCCTCCCGTCATCCCTCCATTGTAGATCATCGTCACGTGATCCTCGTCACCTTTTTTGAATTTCCTACCTCCTGTGAAGGATGAGTATTTCTGTCTTTTTCACTAAAGGAACCTAAGGCTTAGAAAAACCATACGACTTGCCCTGGATTATACAGCTAACAGGGGACAGAACCAAGGTCATAGGCCCCTTCCTTCTGCCTCCCAGGCCAGTGATCATTCTTACCTCTTTACCACAGTGCCCTCCGGGGGCAGAAGGGGCCGCTGACATCCACATCCCTCTTGTACTTCTCCATGGTCTGTCCACTTCCCCCTCATTTGTCTTATTTGTAAAGAGAGACTTGAGTAGATGTTTACATTTTAGCTGACATCTAGATACTAACTATTTATCATTAGAACCTAATCCTCAGAACCCACAGTAAAATCCTTAAACCTATCCTTTCACTAACATAATTTGTTTCTGTCAATTCTGTTTCTATTATCATTTCCTTCTCCCCTCAGTTTTTCTCTAGTTTTTCTTAATTCCCTTGCACTGAATTTTGTTTCCAGGGTTAAAATCCCTAGTAACATTTTTTTTTTGAGACTGAGTCTCAAGCTATCACCCTGGGTAGAGTGCCATGGCTTCACAGCTCACAACAACCTCAAACCCCTGGGCTTAAGTGATTCTCTTGCCTCAGCCTCCCAAGTAGTTGGGACTGCAGGTGCCCACCACAACACCCAGCCATTTTTTGGTTGTAGTTGTCATTGTTTGGCAAGCCTGGGCTAGATGCAAACCCACGAGCTCTGGTGTATGTGGCTGGCGCCCTCGCCGCTGAGCCCCTACAAGCATTACAGAAGAATAGAGCAGGCGGGAACGTCTTTCTCTCCTCTCTGGAAGGTGATCTATCTGTGGCTTTGGATGATTCCTCCTCTCCTTCAACTTATAGAGGAGCAAGGAAATGAGATTGGGTGAAGTGATGGAGGAAACAAATGTAGAAACATTGGCTTCACATCTGTAGCCAAACTGAATATACCTAAAGTCAACACAGGCGTGAGAAGCACAAGTTCTCTGTGGTTATTGTATTAGTTCTCGACTAAGAGGACTCGACGCTTGGGAACCAGTGCTCATCTTTTGTCACTCCCTTCCCTAAGCTGCATTTTAGCAGCACATTTTGCATTGTACTATTAGTGCTTGCTCTGGGGATTACAGTGCACATTTTTACCTTTTCATAGTCTACTTAGAGTTAGTTAATAGTATTTCATGTAAAATGTAGAAACTTTCCAACCATGAATGTGTCCATTTGCCTCCGATATTGTGCTGTCGTTTTCATATGTATTACATTCATGTATATCGTTAACTGCATAAATAAGGTGGTAATGTTTGTCTTAAATTCCTTTTTTCATAAATAGCTGGGACCAAATGTGTGTGCCACCACATCCAGCTAATTTCTTAATTTTTTTTTTTAGTGATGATATCGAGGCTGGTTTAAACTCCTGGCCTTCCAAAGTTAGAAAAATAGGTGTAAGCCACCATATCCAGCGTTAAATGCCATTTTAAAGACTTTTATATTTACCTTCGTATAATACTCCATTCTTCTGAGGATCTTATTTCCATTTGGTTTCTCTTCAGCCTAAGGAGCTTTCTTAGCATTCATTTTGGTACAGGCTATTTGGTGGTTAATTCCATTAGTTTCATTTTCTCTGAGACTGAACTGAACTTACTTTTGCTGAATGTAGAATTCTGGGTTGACATAGTTGTTATTTTATTTTCCTTCCAGCATTTGAAGGATGTTCTTACACTGTGTTCTGCCCCGTTCTGTTTAGTGAGCAATCACTGGCCATTCACACCTTAGTTCCTCTGCATATAATGTGTTGTTTTCTCTGCCACTGTCCATTATTTTCTTCCTTTCTTTGGCTTTGAGCAGTTTAAGTAGGATGTACTTGTGTTTTTACTTCTTTTTTTAAAATTGTGCTTCGGGTTTGCTGAGCCTCTTGAATCTAAAGCATCTTTTACCAAATTTGGAAAAACTTTGGCCATTATTTCTTCAGATATATTTTTTCTATTTTAATTTCTCCTGCTTATTCTGACTCTAGTTGCATGTATATTAAGTCTCTTGATGGTGTCCTGCAGGTCTAGTCCCAGAGGCTCTTTGTTCTTTTGTTTTCTTTTTCTTTCTTTCTTTTTTTTTTTTGAGACAGAGTCTCACTATGTCACACTGGGTAGTGTGCTGTGGCGTAACAGCTCACAGCACCCTCCAACTCCTGGGCTTAAGTGATTCTCTTGCCTCAGCCTCCTGAGTAGCTGGGACTACAGGCGCCACCCCGACTAGTTTGGTTTTTCAATTTTTACTAGAGATGGGGTCTTATTCTTGCTCAGGCTGATCTTGGAAGTCCTGAGCTCAAGTGATGCTCCTGCATTGGGTCTCCCAGAGTGATAAGATTATAGGCATGTGTAACCGTGCCCGGCCCAGATACTGTATTTTTCAATCATGAAACTTCTATTTGATTTTTTTATATTGTTTCCTTGCAGAAATTCCCCATCATTTCATTCATTATGAACAAATTTTCTTCAATATCATTGAATATAATGGCTTCTTTTAAATACTTGCATGCTAATTTCAACATTTGAGTCGTCTTTGGAGTCATCTTTTTCCTTTTAAATGGTTCACATTTTCACGTTTATTTGTACATCAGGAAGTTTTGGATTATATTCTGGACATTGTGACTAATAAGTTACAGAAACTCTAGATTCGTTTACATTCCTCTCCAGCGTGATTGGTTGGCTTTTTGTTTTAGCTAACAGGTAATTAATTTGGCTAGTCTCAGATTGCAGACTCTCCCTGCTGTGGGAGGGAGATGTGTTAGATGAGTTGCTTGGAGCCTCCTTCAGACTCAACCAGAGATTTGGGCAGAATTTATTGTCAGGATTTGTGGCACTGCCTTTCTGGCTCTGTTCTTCCTGGGATTTCCCCCCACACTTTTCACGAGCTGTGCTTTCTGCAGATTCCACTTCTTTGATTCTTTAAGCTAGTAACTGGGGACTGCCTTCTGGATAATGGCCATTAAGAAGTGGAGGCCCACCCAGAGCCATTCTCCTCCTCCTGTGACAGGCAGCCCCCTCCAGAATCTGCTGATTGGGTTCCCACACAGTTGTCTCATATAACCAGAGTTTATAACTCCCATCTGTCAAAGGGTTAGTCAAATAAGAGCCACTCAAACATGCCAGAAATAGGAAGAGGTCACCATTTTAAAGTAAGATTTTAATAGAAATGACGTTTTAAAAATAATTTTGAGATGAGTATTGCACTACAACCAAGCAAAAGGCTTTCTTTCCTACAGATCGAGGTACTTAGTGAGGAGAGAAGTGTGGCTTCAGTGTACTGGGTGCACTGTGCCTGTTTATAGGAGAAAAGAAGCACAGGCCTCAGTGCTAAGACTGGATTGTGGCCTTGCCCATCCCCACCTCGGTCTCAAGCCAGCAGATTGTCCCCCCCCCAACCCCAAGATAGCATAGGGTTTTTGTTGTTGTTAAAAGGTCAATTCCATTCCTTTGTGGTGAGGCAATGTTGGGTAATTATAAGAGATCAAATTTCAAAACTGGTATTCCTATAAACTTGCCAAAACAAGCCAGCTCCTTGGACTTTTTTCCCTTCAAATTTTTTGCTGTTCTTTCTCTGGTATTTTCCAGATTAACCTAAATAACTACAAACCCAGACTGATTTTATGACCAAAGCAAATCTTTCGGTGTCATCCCTTTGTTTAGTGATCAAAGTCCAATTATTTTTTTAAAAACAAAAAAAATTCTCCCTATGTTAAGTAAAGCAAAAAGTATTTTGTTTAAAAGAAGAAATGTTTTGTCTTTTCAAAGAGAGGAGTTAGTTTGGTAGTAAAGTCACTGTTATGAAAAATTCTATAGAAAGGAAATAGATAAAAACTCTTCTCTTGTCTAATGATAGAACAAGGTAGGTAATAATACAAAACTAACACATATTTACAGGCGGGCAAGTGGATTGCTCAGGAGTTGGAGACTAGCCTGAGCAAGAGTGAGACCCTGTCTCTAAAGTATAGCTGGGTGTTAGGCAGGGTGCCTATAGTCCCAGCTACTTGGGAGGCTAAGGCAGGCAGATCACTTAAGCCCAAGAGTTTGAGGTTGCTGTGAGCTGTGACGTCACAGTACTCTACCCAGGGTGACAGAATGAGGCTCTGACTCAAAAAAAAAAAAAAACCTACAGAAATGAAATAGATAAAAACTCCTTTCTTTTTTAATGATATAATAAGGCAGGTAATAATACAGAACTAACAAACACTTAAAAGTTTTATTAAATTTTTTTCAGATACTTTATTTTTCCATTTTAACAATAGATAAGGCAGATTATGATTCTCATTTATGAAGTAGGTTAAAGTAGGCAAGATCTCCTGTGGTTACATCATTCAACAGAGACGTGGCTTATATCTACTGCCCTTCTGGGACACATTGAGTGACTGGAACACCAGCCATTCTGGATCAGTTTGCCTTTTCTTTCTTTCTTTTTTTTTTTTTTTTAAAGAGACAGAGTCTCACTTTGTGGGGTCACAACTCACAGAAACCTCCAGCTCTTGGGCTTAGGTGATTCTTTAGCCTCAGCCTCCCGAGTAGCTGGGACTACAGGCACCTGCCACAGCACCTGGCTATTTTTTTGTTGCAGTTTGACCAGGGCCAGGTTCGAACCCACCACCCTTGGTATATGGGGCTGGCATCCTACTCACTGAGCCACAGGTGCCGCCCTCAGTTGGCCTCTTCTACTGCTGAAAATTGTCTTTGTTAGAGATTCATTCTTATATATTTTTTTCTAGAGAACTAATGGACCACTTTCTTGCTAGCCATCAAAATACTTTGAAAATGAAATCACGTTTTGTTGCTCAGAAGGGACATGTAGTAAGACCTCTCCATTCTGGCTTACAAGGATTTTGAGACCAGGCTTCACAGAGAGTGTCACAGGCCAAAAGAGGAAAATCAGAGCAGCTCTCACAAGTTTTTATGTCCTTTTACTATGAATTAATTGAGTCATCAAAGTAGGGAATTAAAGTAAAACATTAAATAACACACTCCCCCTTTTCAGGATTCTCTTCCTAGTTGGGACTCACGGATAAACAAAGGTGTAATTTTCATTTGTGCTAATTGCTAAATGACAAGTCTCTACTTTTATTATTTCATCTATTTGCAAGGTATAGACTTAGAAACCACTGTTCTAGGGAAAAACATGAGAGCTCATTCATTGCCAACTCTCATTAGGCAGCTAAAGGCTTTCCAGTGGAATGTATTGCTGCTAAAAATATTTGTAGTTTGGGAAAATATGCTTCAGCCTGACCTTCTTGACACTCTGCACTTGGATTTGTTGCTCTGGGTTCTTCAGCAGCTGTAAAGAAGAAAGCTCAGTGATTTCTCCTTATCCTCTCTTACTCCATCTATGGACTAGTCTTCCCATTGTAAAAACAGATATTTTTATGAGTTATTTATATTCTCAGTTTCTCTGAGCAACAAATTATGGTTTCTCAGAAATATTTTTACATGCTATTTTTAGTATGAGAATGAAGTACTGAGATCGAAGGAATTTGCTTCCCAGTTTTCATTATGTTCTTTGAGGAACAAGACTGGCATGTTTAGGGAAAAAAAAAGAAAGAAAAAGACTGGGACATTTAATAAAAGAAATAGTAAAGTATCTGTAACATGCAAATGTATTTAGCTGAGAAGAGAAAAGGGATCCAGGTCTGACATTAGCATGACCCTTAAAACCTAAATCCCACAACATGGCAGTGTGTAAGAACTAAAATTAAGAATTTAGCCAGGGGCTCAACACCTGTGGCTCAAGTGGCTAAGGCGCCAGCCACATACACCTAAGATGGCAGGTTCGAATCCAGCCCTGGTCTGCCAAACAACAATGACGGGCATTCTCTGCCAAACAAAAAATAGCCGGGCGTTGTGGCAGACCACCACTTGTGGTCCCAGCTACTTGGGAGGCTGAGGCAGGAGACTCGCTCAAACCCAGGAGTTGGAGGTTGCTGTGAGCTGTGATGCCCCGGCACTCTACCCAGGGGGATAGCTTGAGGCTCTGTCTCAAAAAAAAAAAAAAAGAATTTAGACAGGAAATTTGTGGGGTCATAGAATTGAGGGGAGTGAACGTGGGTGGAAAATTAGGGCATGTGGAGCATGAGAAAGTCTCCTTATGGCAAGGGGACTTCCCATGACATGTTTAGAGATTTTGAGGTGGGGGGATTCATTGAGGGTACAAAGAACCGGGTTACATTGATTGCATTTGTTAGGTAAAGTCCCTCTTAAAATTGTGTCCCACCCTCAAAAGGTGTGTCACACACTGTGACCCCCCCCCACCCCCTTCCCTCCTTCTTTCTCTCTACTCTCCCTTCACCCATCTCCCACCATGTATTAGGTCATTGATTGTCCTTCTATTGGCTGTTTGGAGATTTGAGAACAGTAACCTTAAGATTAGAGCGTGCAGTTTCACAAATTAACTTAGGTAAACTAAAATGGTGATGGGGCCTTTTTTTGTGTGTGTGTGTGAGGTAGAGGCTTGCTCTGTCACCCAGGCTGGAATGCAGTAGTGTCATAGCTTACAACAACCCCAAACTCTTGGGTTCAATTATCTAGTTGCCTCAGCTGGGACTACAGGTGCCTGCCACAACGCCTGCTTTTTTTTGGCCATGGCTGGGTTTGAACCCACCGCCCCCTATTTTTTTTTTTTCTTTTAGTAGAGTTTGGGTCTCACTCTTCTCTTGTGGTCTTGAACTCCTGAGCTCAAGCAATCTACCTGCTTTGGCCTCCCAAAATGAGACCTATTTAAAATGAAGTTCCTCCTGGACTTCCCATAGCTTGCCTGTATTTTAATTATTTGAAAGAGTAAAAGAAAAGATTTTTTTTTTTTTTGAGACAGAGCCTCAAGCTGTTCCCCTGTGTAGAGTGCTGTGGCATCACAGCTCATAGCAACCTCCAACTCCTGGGCTCAAGTGAGTCTCCTGCCTCAGCCTCCCAAGTAGCTGGGACTACAGGCACCTGCCACGATGCCTGACTATTTTTTGGTTGCAGCCATCATTGTTGTTCGGCCGCCCGGGCTGGATTTGAACCCGCCACCTTAGGTGTGTGTGGCTGGCGCCTTAGCCACTTGAGCCACAAACACAGAGCCTCTTTCTTAATTTTTATGGACTTGTTTAAGCCCCAAAATTTCAGGACATTCTGATTCAGGTTCTGTTGTTTATTTTAAGGGTCAGGTAATTGAGATCAGGGTGCTGAAAACTAACCAAGGACATGCTCCTCTCAGGCTGTGGAGGCCCTCCTTGGCCCAGTCTGTGACGGGTTCCTTCCTCCAGTGGCCATCTTCTTATGTTTGGCCAGTTGAGAGAACAGGAAGCTTGGTAATGCTCTCCTCTTTGCTAATGTGTGGATGTACTCTACTGATGGGGCCTCGCTCATCCATTCACCCGCCACTTAGTAATGCACGTTAGGATTCTAGATCTGTGCCAATCCTGGACATGTAAAAATGGGGCTTCAAGTGATAACTCTTGGTCTAGGAGGAGCAAAAGTCAAGCAAACAGATTATATGTAATGCCTTTAGACAAGAGTGAAAATCAAATTAATGCCTTTAATCCTAGTACTTCTGGATCTCACTAGCCCCGGCAACATAGTGAGATCCTGCCTCTTTACCAAAAAAAAAAAAAAACCTAGCCAGCATGGTGGCATGCACCTATACTCTAAATCAGGGGTCCTCAAACTTTTGAAACAGGAGGCCAGTTCACTGTCCCTCAGACCATTGGAGGGCCGGACTATAGGCCCTAGGACAAGTTGGCTGCTAAGCAGGACAGGCAGCAGTGGCAAAAACACCCGGCAGGCCAAATAAACGCCCTAGGCGGGCTTCATGTGGCCCACAGGCCATAGTTTGAGGACTCCTGCTCTAAATACTTAGGAGGCTAAGGCAGGAGGATCACTCGAGCCCAGGAGTTTGAGGTTATATTTAGCTATCATGGCACCACTGCACTCCAGCCTGGGCAATGCAGCAAGACTGTCTCAGAAAAGCAAAACAGAGCTGTATTTGCTTTGGGAGCAAATGGGAGTATGATGTAACTCAGCCTGAAGAGCAGAAAGAGCTTTAGGAAAGTGCTCTGGAGGAACTACTGTTTGACACTTGAGACATAAGTAGGAGCGAGCCAGATGAAGCAGAGAAAGCTTTTCCAGGCAAGAGAAAACACAGAGACAGTGGCGAGCATAGTGGGTGTGGAGAGCGCACCTGGCCTGGAGGAAGAAGGATGACAGATAGGAGCCAGGGAAGCAAAGAAGATGAGTCATTTGACTTGGAAACAGTTGTAGTTACTGCACTTGTGTGCACTGGGGCACCAGCTCTGCAAATACACACACATGTATTTTTACTCCATTAGCAGCCTTTTGAGCAGTGGTTGCTACTGTAGAAACAAAAATAATTTTATGGTTGGGGAGTCACCACAACATAAGGAACTGTATTAAAGGGTTGCAGCATTAGGAAGGTTGAGAACCACTGCTTTTGAGGTATGAATTTATTGGTGTTTCAGTCTAGAAATTTAAGGTGTACCTTCCAATGTTCCCACTGGTAAGTGATTGGAACTTGGTGAAGCTGTATTAGCTCAGGTATCAACTCCTGTTTCCTGTAGTTGTAACTACTTTGTATTTGCCAAGTTCTAAGGCATTGTACACCAATGATGATGTTTTCACAGGCATATTCTTGATCTGTTGGTTTGATTGGTGGACAGTTGTAATTGTGTCACTAATACTACAGTGAGTGATGGGATAGATTTGCAAAAAGACATGTGCTTTTCAGCCTCAAGCTCAAATTGGATTTTAACTTGTTTGAGATACTTGAAGCTCCTTATGAGAATGGTAGCCATTAGGTACGTGGGATATTATTTCATGGGGAATTTGTGAAAGTTCTTTCCATTTCAAAGCTTCTTGGATTTCAGAGCTTTTCATATAGATTTTTTATTTTGGTTTTCACAACAACCCTTCAAAATCAGTAGTTCAGGAGGCATCTCATTTTGTGGGCAAAGCTTGGAGGTAACAGAGTTAACCATAGTCATATGACCTGAGGCAGAACTTCTGCGTGAATTCAGTGTGACTCAAACCCCACACTTTGCACACTGTGCCTTTCTGTTTTCCCATTCAGTTTGTTCATCACTGATAAAACTTGAATTTTCTTTTTTTTTTTTTTTTTTGAGACGGAGCCTCAAGCTGTCCCCCTGAGTAGAGTAGCATGGCATCACAGCTCATAGCAACCTCCAACTCCTGGGCTCAAGTGAGTCTCCTGCCTCAGCCTCCCAAGTAGCTGGGACCACAGGCGCCTGCCACAATGCCCGGCCATTTTTTGGTTGCAGCCATCATTGTTGTTTGGCGGGCCGGGCTGGGGATTCGAACCCGCCACCTTAGGTGTACGTGGCTGGCGCCTTAGCCAATTGAGCCACAGGCGCCGAGCCAAAACTTGAATTTTCTTGACGAAGTTACATGTCTTAACAGGTCATGATAATATGTATATTTATACATACACTATATTTTTTCATTTAGCCAATATTTTAGTGTAAACTGTGCCAGGTGCTCTTTGATTTGAAGTATAAGAAAAGTTTCTATAAATCTTAAATTTAAATACATTAAAAAAATTGAAATATAAAGCTGTTTATCTCCATGTAAGAATGGACAGAAGACATTGCTGTGCTCTTGGTCCCATAACACTGTGCTCAGGCGGGGTCTGTCTCTGAAGCCTGCCAGAGCTCTTCTGTCCTTCTCAGTCACAACATATTCCCGTTTCAGGACTTGAGATTTTCTTTTCTCACAGACAGAGCACCTCAAAGACCTTATCACCTGTGTCCCACTCGCAGCAGAAAGTTAGCAAATACTTGATAAATGAGCAATCCTTGAGTAAATGCCCTGTCAGAGATACCTGCTGATGACAGCTGAAGATTATAGCAGGTGCTTTCACAGCTCTGCTCTCCTTAACCCCTCACCAGCCTGAGGGGAGCACTCTCCTGATTAGAGGGTTAGGGCAGAGCATCACCCACCTACTGGAGTAGGACCCTCTCAGTACCCTATATCCCTAGACGTGGTCCTGGACTTCCACATACACAGCCCACCTGGTTTACCTAGGCCTGGCGCGCGGCCAGATTCCCAACAGTGGTGGCACCCAGCAGGCATCCTGCCTGTCCTTGGAGACTGCTGCAGAAGTCTTAAATGCTGTTCAAAGCTTTGTGGTGTTTATTTGCTCACCAGGATCATTTAACTGGAACAAAGGGGAAACTAAAATCCTATTTTGAGGAGAGGGTAGGCTATACCTGAATGTTTTTATGTAAAATGATAATGTGATCATTTGTTTGAGGAGAACATTGCCTTTGCTTTGGGGGAGAAAAAAAGTCCTAGTATCTGTAGTTGTGGTTTGCTGACTCAGGGCAGTTAGGAAATGAATTTTATCTCTTTTCTTGATTCAGAAGGTGACTGTGTGAGTTTGGTTGTGTGAGAAACAGCACTCTAGCCTCCAGCCAGGCAGGAATGTCTTTTTAAACAGTTGAGCAAATTCCCAGATTAGAAAGAGTCTGGTGTAGCTGATGTCACTCTTTCCTGAGTAATTCTGGGTGGTTATTTACTGCACTCGATCTACCAGGAGGCCAGAAACTTTGAATGAGCTTCATTATTAGAACTGTAAAGTTGCAGGCATATAGAAAAGAGCTATTGGCACAGTTAGCTTGAAGGTTTCAAAGCCCTGCCATGCACTGAGCCCCAGGGACTCTGTGTAGAAGGGAAAGGCTACCAGTGTCGCTCCAGCTGCACTCGGAGGGACTTAAGAGATGGCAAGCAGCCGAGGGGAGCAAGCCGCCTAGCAGTTACTGCGGAGGCTGCCGCGGTATGTGGGACTTGAGATAGCTTCCCAGTGGTCAAGCAGCGGTAAGTAGTGGCCTTACTAACTGCAGGGAATTCCACTTTAAAGCAAATGGTATTTTCAGAAACCCATGTAAAGACTGTTTGTAGCAGTTTTCCTTTTTTCCTGATCAGAAAAAGCACTGGTTAAGCTAAAAGTTAGGAAGATGTATTGAGCCATGCAGGGAGATTATTGGCTCGAGAACCCACTGGCCACATAGTGTGCTGGTGTGATCAGACATGCATATGCTTGACGAAGTGCTGCTTGGGGTGTCTTGGGGTAATACTGTTCTGCTCAAAATAAACTTTAGCACACAACACTTCTCCTTGGCTCATTTTCTCCAACTTCTCTTTTCTTCTCCAGTTGTCTTTTTCTCACCTGTGGCTCTGCTTTAAGTGGACTTGCCTGCTCAGACCAGGGCACTCTGCAGTCATTTTGTGAAGTTAGAAACCTGATCCTTCTTTCCCCTGTGCATGGGCTTCTTTCTTCCTTGTTTTCATCTACTGCGAGCCAGCTGGTGTTCCTCAGATGAGGCAGGGTGGGGTCTGGTGGCTCACCTGGTTGTCAGCTCCCTTTAAAACCATGTATTGTCTCTCTAGCACCATCCTGGAGGAGGAGAAGGCTCAGCAAGAAGAGCGGATGAGGATGGAGTCCCGAAGACAGGCCACAGTGTCCTGGGACTCCGGAGGGTCTGATGAAGCACCGCCTAAGGTAGCCACGTCCCCCCCCCCCCATTGGGTTGTCCTGCTAACTTGAGATTTGTGATGGAGGCAGCTATTTTCTGGGAGGAGAAACTCTAGTATCAGGCTGTTCAAGAGTAACAGTTACAACCCTGGGGATGGTTTCTTCTTTGCTCCTTCTCTGGGCATTAGAGTTTGTATGTCAAGTAGAGGCTGTTTTAAGCCTTGAGCGAGTGGATCAGATGTTGTCTTTTAAACTGCTCTTCCTTTTCTTCCTCATTTTCCCTTCAACTCAGTGGGCTCCCTGCCTTGAAGGAGGTGGTTGTTTTGTTGGTTGTCAGAGATCTCCCTATTGATCAAATCTGGATTCAAACATCAAACTAGGCCACAGACACTCTAGATTTTGCTTTATTTAAAAATGACCTGATCATATTTCTTTCATCTTTTTGGGAACTTTGTATACATTTTTGTTGTTGTTGTTCTGGCTGGTGCCTGAGTTGTTTGTATAGAAAAGCAAGTACATTGCATCTCCTTTTGTTGCCCAAGTGAGATCTGCTGGCAGTGTCCTCAGGCCTTGCCTGCCCGTGCAGATTCAGTCCTGTGCTGGTGCCCTGTTAATTGCTGAGCTGGGTGGGGCTGGGGGATTTTAGACAGCATTGACAGCATTGGTCCTTAAACAGTTTCCTTAGTTTAAGAAGTCTTTATACACCTTTGCCTTTTGATAGGTTACAATTTTCACATACTGGTTTAATTGTGTGAGTAATCCATTTCAGACCTTTTTTTAGAAAGTAAGTAGATAATAGGCTTTTTTGTGAATAATAATTACACGCTGTTTGTGGTGGTGCCTGTAATCCCAGCACTTTGGGAGGTCAGGAGTTTGAGACCCCTGGGTAACATAGTGAGACACATCTCTACCAAAAAAAAATTAGCCAAGGTGGTGACCTGCCCCTATAGTCCTAGGTACTCTCTGAGGCAGGAGCATCACTTAAGCCCAGGAGTTGGAGGCTGCAGCAAGCTGTGATCACACCACTGTGCTTAAGCCTGGGCAGTAGAATAAGACCTCATCTCTAAAAAACTAATAATTACCTCTTTTTGATATGTAATTAGCTAAAAAATATATTAAGAAACTTTGACAATTATTTGTTTCATTTTCTTTTAGGAAAATGTTCAGAAATCTGTTAACACAAAGTATTGTTTAAGTCTTGTACCAGTTTTTTATGATGATAGCTGACAACTCACTTTCCTGGTCATCACTTTGAACCGTGTAACAGTAACATATCGCTGTCACACGTTGAGAGTGAAGACACGCGGTCAACAATTCTGCAGCAGAAGTTCAGAAGTAAAAGGTGCCTCAGGTCAGTCCCCTCTGTATGGAGAGAAACCAAGGCCCAGAGGAAGAAAACCACCCACATGGTCTGTGTGATGGATGTAGCTTTGAGCTAGGAAGTAAGCAAGCCAGAACATTTTTCTGTCATTTCCTAGTTTAATAACAACAAAGAATCCTTAGTTACCCACAGAAAAAAATAATGTGACCCCATCATCCCAGCATTTAAGGCCATCCATATTCTATTTATAAGTTAGCCTGTTTTTTAAATTCAGTAATAAATACAGAATAGTTCAGTGTTGGGAGGCAAGAGAATCTCCTTATTAATTTCTCAGGCCTTAAAGTCAAGTTGACCCATTCACATGGGACTCTGCTGTGTACAGTAACTAGGAAAGTTACCTGCCTATTCCAAACTTCACTTTCACCATTTGTAAAATGAAGGTATTTATATTCTTTGCCTCTTAGGGATATTGTGGGGTGATGCACTTCATAGCACTTTATTTAGTGCACAGCAGTGTTAGCACAGCGTGGGCATTTGATGATGAGCACCGATAATGCAGCCCTTCTAACGCTCGTGGAAAAAGTAAACATTTTTCTATATTCCAATCAGTTAGATTTTTAATCACTTTAATTTGGCTTGTTAAATTAGGTTCATGAGACATATGGTTAGGGCTTTTTTTGGTTTTAGCATAAAAAGACCATTTCTGCTTAAAATTTTAAATAAAGAATCCTACATTTCATCTTTTTAGTTATTTTCAAAATGCATATTTTGAGGCTCTTTAATCATTTTGTTCTACCCTACACCAATTTTTACTGATCAGCTAAACCAATAAGCCATAATGGCACACTGCCTATTTCTGTGAAGTAAACTTTTTTGGAAAACATCAACATTCATTTATTTGTATACTATCCATGGCCAGTTTTGCCTACACAGGCAGAGTTGAATAGTTGCAACAAAGACAGCATGGCTTACGAAACTTGAAATATTTACTGTTTGACCATTCAAGAAAAAGTATGAAAATCACCAGATCAATGGTTAGAAAATTATCTAAAGTAATGTAGATTGGCTGGGCTCAGTGGCTCATGCCTGTAATCCTAACACTTTCGGAGGCCAAGGCAGGAAATTGCTTGAGTCCAAGAGTTTGAGACCAGCCTCGGCAACATAGTGAGACCCTGTTTCTATTAAAAGTTCTTTTGTTTTCAAGCAAAAATTAGAATTTTGAAAAACATCAGTATGACCTTGACAGCCTTCCAATTCTTAGACTGTTCTAATGAGTTCAGGATGATGATAAGATTTTTTTTTAATGTATGTATTATATACTGAAATGTGATGATTTAGGTAGGGGAAGATCTACAGACCTCAGTAAACCAGTATTTTCTAAGTGGCCAATACAGGATGTTACAAGATCACACATGGGTTAGCGGTCCCTTCAAACTATAACTTAGAGTAATAGTTTTTTTTTTTTTTAACCCTTGTTTTATAACAGGTAGATGATACGGTCTCCAATTCTACATTGCAAGTCACCTTTAAGCAACTACCTCCTGTTGAGTATCAGAAAACAGTGTCTTCAGTTGTGCTAAAAAAACTATTAAAATAATTCTCCCTTTTCCAATTGCATGATTATGTGAGGCTACATTTCTTCAGCTACTACAGTAAAACAGCATACCACAGCAAACTGCAGAAGCAGATCAGAGAATCTTTTGCCTCATGCTGACATTAAGAGATTTATGTAAATGTAAAAGGTGTCCTTCTTTTGGCTTTTGTTTGATTCAAAAAAATAGTTATTTTTTAAACATGATAGGATTAATACATACTTTTAAGTGTGTGATTTAAGTTTTCATAAATACTGGTAGCTATATTCCAAATAAACAAAAGCTCTTCAAGTCTCTAGTAATTTTTAAAAGTATAAAGGGGTGCTAAAAATGAAATGTTGAGAATGGCTGCCTCAGAACAGCTTTAAAACAGCATCTCAAAGAAAATAAAGCCAGTTTTCTTCAGCCCTAATCAAACCTAGCCCTCCATTTATATAACAAAAAAAATTTTAATGGCCTGTTTACTAATCCTGAAATAAAATACATGCTGATAGAATAACTCACTAATTTCAAAATACCAGTGTAAGGATACTTAGGTTAGGAGACCTCACTATACAGGAAAGTCATCTGTGATGATACTGTGCACATATGTCTAAACATTGATGTCTGAGCACACCAGGAGACTCACCACAGCCACAAATACAGACCCCTCAGCCTCAACTGATAAGTATTTCATTAGTCTTGATGATGTGGTTTTCTAGAATGGTGAGAAGATCTTGGTAAAGTTTAAAGGAAATAAAATTGCCCATTAGAATACAAAGAAGTTGCTATTCTGCAAAGTTTGGCATCTGATAAACTAGGCTGAGTATCATTTGTGTTCATCTGTAAAACAGTTTGTTCTAGGTCAGGTGACAGAACGGCTGTTGCTGTTTTACCCATAAAGTTGAGAGAGGCATCAGAAAGTCCTGTGTGATGCGAGACAGGTCCTTCTGTTGAGGCTTGTCCTCTTAACTGCCAAAATTCTCACCTGCCTGGCCTCTACCCTTATGCCAGTCGTTGTGAGCATCAGAAGCACTCTCACAAATACAACTGTCCCTCAGCATCCGTGAGGGAGTGGTACCAAAATCCCCAGATGCTTGTTGTTGGGTATGGTACAATATCTTCTTCCACTCTAGGCTGTTTTTCACTGTTTTTTTCCCTTGGAGACGGGTCTCTTATCACCTAACCTGGAGGGCAGTGATGCCAGCGTAGCTCACTCATTGTAGCCTCAAACTTCTGGATTAAAGCTATCCTCTTGCCTTAGCCTCCCAAGCAACTGGCACTACAGGCACCCACCATCACATCCAGATAATTTTTCTTATTTTTTTATAGAGACAGGGCTTATTTATATTGCCCAGACTGGTCTTAAAGTCCTGGCCTGAGGCAGGAGGATTGCTTGAGCCTAGGAGTTGGAGACTCCTATAAGCAGGGCTGACATCATAGCACTCTAGCCTAGACAACAGAGTGAGACACCGTCTGAAAAAACAAACATGTGTATACACACACACACATACTTGAGTCTAAAGGGTAGTCCTTTGGGCTTCATGGAACATGCTGTGGAAACTGCTGTCCCAGTGCACAGTAGAGAAAAACAGAACACCTCCTTTCCTATTGGGTAGATCTTTGAAGAATTCATGCTCATACTTAGAGTAGATTGCAGTGGGGCACTGTTGAAATTTGCTGGGGATAAGGAAGGGTTTCCCAGCCCAGGGCTAGAGCCTTTACAGGAGTAGTTGATATCTGAAGAGGTGGAGGAGAGTGGAGGACTCGAGTCTGTGTCAGGCTGGTGACATCAGGAGACTGAAAGGATGGGAAATGTGCAGGTGGAAGGAGACGTTCCAGGCAGAGGGGGTTCCAAACGGACTCCCCTTCAGACTCGTATATGTGTGTGTGTCTGTATGGATTTGTGTTTTCAGACAGCTTCGGGGAGATGAGACTGATTAAGAGTCGCTACTAATGTACTCTGGCCCTAACTGCAGCTGAGCGTGTGTTGGTCCAGTGCTGTGGGGAGGAGGAGTTTGCTTCACTCCCCTATACTTGCTGAGACTTAAAATCCATTTCCTTTTATTCTGGCCTAAGTTTGGCTGGAAAAAAATAAATGGTTTTCACCTTGTTAAATCCTTCAAGTTTTAGGAGCCATTTATTAACCTTTCTTTTAGCCTTCTGTTCAGACTAAACTATTCTTTTGCTATGAAATTTGAATTAATTTATCCCACAATAAAGCAAGAATTCTAGAGCAGTAAATGACTTTAGCGACTGTCTATACCTTGTTATGGGTGAGGAAATAAAAGGCAGTGAGTGTGATCCCCAGACCATGACTACACAGCCAGGAAGTAGCAAGCTGAGCGGGTATGCCCCTACAGATCCCAGCTCACCAGACAAGAGGGCACACGGGTTTCTCAGACCCAGGGCGTTTAACATCCCTTTTTGTTATTGATGGTAGATTCATGGCTTTATTGAGATACAACTCACATATCATACTATTTAACCATTTAGATTGTGCAGTTCACTGTCTTTAGAATATTCAGAGTTGGCTCGGCGCCTGTGGCTCAATCAGCTAAGGCGCCAGCCACGTACACCTAAGGTGGCGGGTTCAAATCCCCAGCCCGGGCCCGCCAAACAACAATGATGGCTGCAACCAAAAAATGGCCAGGTGTTCTGGCGGGTGCCTGTGGTCCCAGCTACTTGGGAGGCGGAGGCAGGAGAATCGCTTGAGCCCAGGAGTTGGAGGTTGCTATGAGCTGTGATGCCATGGCA
>CAUYQV010095840.1:0-16330 GCA_963574575.1 Galagoides demidoff
ACAGGCGCTCGCCACATCGCCCAGCTATTTTTTTTTTTTTTTTTTTGGTTGCAGCCATCATTGTTGTTTGGCGGGCCCGGGCTGGGGATTCAAACCCGCCACCTTAGGTGTACGTGGCTGGCACCTTAGCCGATTGAGCCACAGGCGCCGAGACGAGAGGCAGAACTTTATAGGAGGTAGCAGAATGTAGCAAAGGGGGCTTTCCTCAGGGCTTTGGGTCCCCTTAACTATCTCCCTAAATTAATACAAGTCCTAAGAATATTTTTATCTGTCTAGCACAAACTGTGATAAATACTGAGACCAACCTGACAAAGTCCTCAGGGAGCAGGTCAGGACTGACCCCCAGTGAATCAAGCACATCATTTCTTATCTGGAGCAACAACTCAGAATCTTCCCCATACGTGTCACAACTAGGATCTCTTCCTTTATCTGTGCGGAATTTCAGGAGCACTGGTAAAGAGAAAAAGAAAGTAGGTTACAAAGCCAGTTTCTTCATAGTGCATGCTACAGATGTTGATCATTAAAAAATGTTTTTATTGGGCAGCAGCTTGTGGCTCAGTGAGTAGGGCGCTGGCCCCATATACCGCGGGTGGTGGGTTCAAACCCAGCCCCAGCTAAACTGCAACAAAAAATAGCCAGGTGTTGTGGCCGGTGCCAATAGTCCCAGCTACTTGGGAGACTGAGGCAAGAGAATCACCTAAGGCTCCAGCCACATACACCTGAGCTGGCAGGTTCAAATCTAGACCGGGCCTGGGCTAGAACAACAATGATGGCTGCAACCAAAAAATAGCTGGGCGTTGTGGCAGGTGCCTGTATAGTCCCAGTTACTTGGGAGGCGGATACAGGAGAATTGCTTAAGCCCAGGAGTTGGAGGTTGCTGTGAGCTGTTGCGACAGCACTCTACCCAGGGGTACAGCTTGAGGCTCTGTCTCAAAAAAAAAAAAGAAAAGAGAGAGAATCACCTAAGCCCAAGAGCTGGAGGTTGCTGTGAGCTGCGATGCCACCACACTCTACCAAGGGTGACAAAGTGAGACTCTGTCTCTTAAAAAAAAAAAAAAGTTTTTGGCTTGGCACCTGTGGCTCAATCGGCTAAGGCACCAGCCACATACACCTAGGGTGGCGGGTTCGAATCTCCAGCCCGGGCCCGCCAAACAACAATGATGGCTGCAACCAAAAAATGGCCAGGCATTGTGGCGGGCACCTGTGGTCCCAGCTACCTGGGAGGCGGAGGCAGGAGACTCGCTTGAGACCAGGAGTTGGAGGTTGCTATGAGCTGTGATGCCATGGCACTCTACCCAGGGGGATAGCTTGAGGCTCCAACTCAAAAAAAAAAAAAAAAAAAAAACACCCAGAAGAGAGGTCTGAAGTGGGAGAGATGCATTCTAGGCATCGGTTCAAAGACTGCTTCAGCCAGTGAGGCCAGCCAAATACTTAAGACTCATCAGACAGGCAAGCCGTTAGAAACAAAACCTCCCTTAGTACAAAAACTATTTCAACCCCCAGACATGGATATTTAATTTTGATTGTGAACCAGAAGAAAGGTTCAAATAAAGACTGTAAGTCAGAGCTACTGTGCAAGGAGATCCCAACAAAGCTAGAACTCTTAGCCCAAACAGAAAGACATAGGAGCATAAGGCTAATCAAAATACAAGAACCTTCTACTACCAACTATACTTTGTCCATGAAGTTATCTACATGCTGGATGGGCAGGCATTCTTATTCCCTACATACTCTCCCAAGGAAGGAGTACAGCTGGTCCGAGCCTGGTCCCTAACAGCAACACTCCTTCTCCCACATCACACAGGTTATCTTAGGGCAGAAATAGAGACATGAGAATCAGCTTCTGGGTTGAAGCCTCAGGTGCTCTGGGACAGTACTTCATACCTGAAGAGAGGGCTTTACCCTTTGCAAAGTACTTTCACTTATCTTTTCATCAGTATTTGCTAACTGAAAAATTAAATCATTTTGGCAAATTATACTCTCTATCAGTACAAACAGTTTTTCCCTAAAAATTAAGGTGGAATGAAACCTTAGACAATCTTAAATTGCTGAGAGGCTCTTTAAAAATACAGGTATTGGCTTGGCACCTGTGGCTCAATGGGCTAAGGCGCCAGCCACGTACACCTAAGGTGGCGGGTTCAAATCCCCAGCCCAGGCCCGCCAAACAATGATGGCTGCAACCAAAAAATGGCCGGGCGTTGTGGCGGGTGCCTGTGGTCCCAGCTACTTGGGAGGTGGAGGCAGGAGACTCGCTTGAGCCCAGGAGTTGGAGGTTGCTATGAGCTGTGATGCCAGGGCACTCTACCCAGGGGGATAGCTTGAGGCTTTGTCTCAAAAAAAAAAAAAATGCAGGTATTTGGGGTGGGCGCAGTGGCTCACTCCTGTAATGGGAGGCTAAGGCAGGTGGATCCCTTGAGCTCAGGAGTTCCAGACCAGCCTGAGCAAGAGCAAGACCCCATCTCTACTAAAAATAGAAACAATTAGCTGGGCATTGTGGCAGATGACTGTAGTCTCAGATACTTGGGAGACTGAGGCAGGAAGATCACCGAAGCCAAGAATCTAAGGTTGCTCTGAGCTAGGGTGATGCCATGGCACTCTACCCAGGGCAACAGAGTGAGACTCTGTCTCAGATAAATAAACTTTTTAAAAAATCACTAATATTGGTTTGGTGCCTGTAGCTCAACGACTAGGGCGCCAACCACATACACCAGAGGAGGCCAGTTTGAATCCAGCCCAGGCCTGCCAAACAACGACAACTACAACCAAAAAATAGCTGGGCGTTGTGGCAGGCCCCTGTAGTCCCAGCGACTGGGGAGGCTGAGGCAAGAAAATTGCTTAAGCCCAAGAGTTTCGAGTTGCTGTGAGCTGTGTGATGCCACAGCACTCTACCCAAAGCAATAGCTTGAGACTCTGTTTCAAGAAAAAAAAAAAAAGCACCACTAATATTTTTGGTGATGAGCAATAGCCCAGGATGAGAACCACTATCCTAGTAGCAAGAATTCATTCATTCACCCAGCACAACTGAGCATTGACTTTGTGCCAGGCAGACCTAGAGGCTAGTGTTACAATAGCAAGTGAGAGAGCCTTGGTCTATGCATCTATGAAGGCAATGGTCAAGAAAACAAAGCCAGACTTGGTACCCATAGCTCAAGGGTTAGGGTGCCCACCACATACACCAGGGCTGATGGGGTCAAACCCAGCTCAGGCCTGCCAAACAACGACAAGTACAACAACAACAACAACAACAACAACAACAAAATAGCTGAGTGTTGTGGCGGGAGCCTGTAATCCCAGCTACTTGGGAGGCTGAGGCTATAGAATCGCTTAAGCCCACAAGTTTGAGGTTGCTGTGAGCTGTGACACTGCAGCACTCTACCAAGGGTGACATAGTGAAACTCTTGTCTCAAAAAAAAAAAAAAAAAAAAAAAGAAAGAAAGAAAAAGAAAAGAAAAACAGGAGGTTTGAGAACTTGGGAGCCATACAGGTGGCTCCACTGAACCCTGAGAGAAGTTCATAAATGGGTTATAAAGTATTCCAAGAAGATCTCAAACATACAATCCCAAGTAAAGACACAATCTGCTTCTAGGCTATGCTTTCCTCAGTGACAATGTCAGACAAAGGCCCTGGTCTCTGTTTCTCTGGCAACCATCACATGCCCAGTATAAGGCTCTGCATATCAGGGGTTAAAAAAAACAGAAAGCTCCAAAACAACTTTTTTTTTTTTTTTGAGACAGAGTCTCATTTTATTGCCCTTGGTAGAGTGCCATGGCATCATAACTCATAGCAATCTCAAAGTCTTGGGCTCCAGTGATTCTCTTGTCTCAGCTTCCTGAGTAGCTTGGACTACCGGAGCTCTCCAGAACACCTGGCTATTTTTAGAGATGGAGTCTTACTCTGCTGAGGCTGGTCTTGAAGCTCAGACAATCCACCTGTCCTGGTTTCCCAGAACACTAGGATTACAGATGTGAGCCACCTTGCCCAGCCCAACACCCATTTCTTTTGAATAATATTTGCTGTCTAGGAATATTACTGTCTCTTTCTTTCAAGAACACAGCTTCTGGAACCCTCAATTCTACCTGAATACTTGGCAGTCAACTCAAAGGAGTCCCAACACTTGCTAGTGCAGCCAAAGCAGAAGACGTGCTGATTGTGATGTACTGAATGTCACTGGCTATTCCTGTCACTCACTCCTGAGAGTACAAGGCAACAAGACCCAGAATGGATACCAGTGTTTGGTAGCAACCACGTGGAAGCTGGGCGAGGCTGCTTGCTTTCAGACCAATGGGATGGTGGATAGCACCAGGAACCCTACTTTAGTTACTTCCTGTGTGATCTTATTTCTTTGTCATTGGGTCAGGAGTACCAACTGTCATAAGGAATCAAGAACAGAGGGTAATCTTTTCAGCCCTCACCACAAAGCTTTTCAGTTTTTGGTTAGAAAATATGGTTCTGGGAGCATCAGACCCCAAACTATTACAGAGCCTACCATATGCCAGGTAACATGTTAACATTTCATATGCAGTAACACTCATCCAATCTTTGCAATAACTGGGCAAGGTGGGTAATTACTATTGTCTTCCCTGCTTTACAGATCAGGAAACTGAAATTCAGAGACATTAAGTGACTCACTCATTGTAACTGCCAAGAAGTAGTGGAGCAGAAATATAAACTCAAATCTGACTTCAGAATCTGTGCTTCTTAACCCTAATGGGACCCAAAAGAAACAGTGGGTCCATGCAAGAACACAGCACTTAGGGTTCTAAGAAGACTGTCTTTTTGTTCCCAGCCCTGAAACTTCAGGGGGGTCTCCACTGGATCATATTTCTGTGAGATACATTTTCCCTATAGGGCCCTGCTCTCTCCCAACTGGTGAGTCCATTTTAAGCATTAAGTTCAGTAGATGAGAAGTGGTGGCATAGATCATACAAATCCTTGCCCATTAGTCTTCAGAGAGTAAGAGCAGCTTCATCTGAGAAAAAAAGAAGATGGCACTAAGAAGAGGAGCAAAGGCAGCCAGCAGCTGGCCCTGTGGTTTCTCTAGGCCCCTTGCCTGTTCCCTATGCAGTCTGCTTGCATGAGGGCCGGCAGGCTGGCACCGTTCACATACCTCACTGACCACATCTAAAGTCCTCTCAGGGCCTCTGGGATGAGGGCCAATCAGTCCAGCAACTTATTTGCAGCAAAGCAAACAGAAGCTGCCTTTTTTCACTCATTTTTGAAGGTCAGCAGTCCAGTTAGCAGGGGTGGAGGGGGGTGCAGGAAAAAACCCGTATTCTAGACAGGCAGCAGCCTCAGAACTGACCCTAGCCCCTGACAAGTTCTTGCTTATTAAATTCCCCTCTTTGTTCTGCTTTTCACCCCTCCAAAGCATACACACACACATCACTGTTGACTCTGCAATTCTGTAGGGTGCCCCCACCACCAGTGTGCAGAATATAAAACCGTCCTGTTAAGATCAAACACTGTTAGGAATAGGGAGCTACTCTGCCAAAAGATGACTCATCGGATTGTATCCAAACCCCGAACAAAATCAGAGTTCCAAACTTGATTAACTTGTTAACTTCATCCGAACCTTTTAATTAACTCAGGTTGCTGAAGTCTGGCGGGGGGGATGATATTCATCCCTGGAAGTGATGATGGGGTGATGTCTGCTTAGGTATAGAACTTGCCCATGTAATGGAAAAGGTCAACTCTTTTTTTTTTTTTGAGACGGAGCCTCAAGCTATCCCCCTGGGTAGAGTGCCATGGCATCACAGCTCATAGCAACCTCCAACTCCTGGGCTCAAGGGAGTCTCCTGCCTCCGCCTCCCAAGTAGCTGGGATCACCGGCGCCTGCCACAACGCCCGGCCATTTTTTGGTTGCAGCCATCAT
Source organism: Galagoides demidoff (assembly GCA_963574575.1). Lineage (NCBI taxonomy): Eukaryota > Metazoa > Chordata > Mammalia > Primates > Galagidae > Galagoides > Galagoides demidoff. The sequence goes on from CAUYQV010095840.1 coordinate 5,873, forward strand.
TGTTGTTTGGCGGGCCCTGGCTGGGGATTCGAACCCGCCACCTTAGGTGTACGTGGCTGGCGCCTTAGCCGATTGAGCCACAGGCGCCAAGCCGAAAAGGTCAACTCTTAAACAAAGAGAACCAAGTATGGTTTCATGGTTTCTTTCTTTTTTTTTTTTTTTTAAAAAGATAGAGAGGCTCACTCTGTAACCCTGGCTAGAGTGCAGTGGTGCAATCACAGATCACCATAACCTGAAAATTCTGGGCTCAACCCCAGCTTCAGCCTTCTCAGTGCCTGGGAATAAACATGCACCAGCAACCTGAGTAACTTTTTTAGTTTAGTTTTCTTATTAAATCATAGCTCTGTACATTAATGCAATCATGGTTTTTTTTTTTAAAGAGACGAGTTTCACTTTATCGCCCTCAGTAGAGTACTGTGGCATCACAGCTCAGAGCAACCTCTACCTCTTGGGGTTAGGCGATTCTCTTGCCTCAGCCTCCCAAGTAGCTCGGACTACAGGCGCCTGCCACAATGTCCAGCTATTTTTTTCGTTGCAGTTTGGCTGGGGCCGGGTTTAAACCCACCAGCCTCTGTATATGGGGCCAGTGCCCTACTCACTGAGCAACAGGCACCACCCTTGTTTTTTTTTTTAAATTTTTAAGAGATAGCATCTCATTATGTTGCCCTGGCTGGTTTCCAACTCCTAATCTCAAGCAATCCTCCTGCCTTAGCCTCCCAAAGTGCTAGATTATAAGTGTGAGCCGCTAAACCTCAGCAGTATCAAGTATTTTAAAAGAACAAACTGTGTTTATGTGGATTTACCACCACTTGTGCAAAAGAATCTAAACATTTAAGTTCAAACAATTTAAACTTCAGAATATCAGAGTAATGCTATAACAGGAATTTGGAAAGCAGTATTAATCACTGTTTATTATTACAAACTTTTTTTTTTTTTGAGACAGAGCCTTAAGCTATCCACCTGGGTAGAGTGCTGTAAAGTCATAGCTCACAGTAACCTCCAACTCCTGGGCTCAAGTGAGTCTCCTGCCTCCGCCTCCCAAGTAGCTGGGACCACAGGTGCCAGCCACAACGCCGGGCTATTTTTGGTTGCAGCCATCATTGTTGTTTTGGCGGGCCCGGGCTGTATTCGAACCCGCCACCTTAGTGTATGTGGCTGGTGCCTTAGCCACTTGAGCCATAGGCGCTGAGCCTATTACAAACTTTTTGTTGCATTTAAATTTAATGCTTTAGGATCGGCGCCCGTGGCTCAATCGGCTAAGGCGCCAGCCACATACACCTAAGTGGCGGGTTCGAATCCCTAGCCCAGGCCCGCCAAACAACAATGATGGCTGCAACCAAAAAATGGCCGGGCATTGTGGCAGGCGCCTGTGGTCCCAGCTACTTGGGAGGTGGAGGCAGGGAACTCACTTGAGCCCAAGAGTTGGAGTTTGCTATGAGCTGTGATGTCATGGCACTCTACCCAGGGGGATAGCTTGAGGCTCCATCTCAAAAATAAATAAATAAATACATAAATTTAATGCTTTAAATGCTAAATTATACTATGAAGAAAATGAAGCTAATGTCACAAATTAGCCCCGATCAACAGTTCAATTGGGGGAGGAAACCAAATCTATTCAAAACCTAATTTGCCTGACTGATGCCTTACTCAGCTGGACACCCTGGTCCCAATCTCTTTGGTTCTCCACTACCAAATGTAGACTCCTATCTCTGGGAATGGTCTGGAAATCTGGTCTACTCCTGGGTTACGTAAACTTCCAGGAAAACAGAAAGTACAGTTGTCCTCTTAGCCAACAGCTTATTCTCCAAGGCAACTCTGGGCCTGACATTTAGTCAAGTGTTCATTCAATAAGTATATACTGAGTAGCAATCACTTTGTGCCAGGTCCTGTGTTGGGTAGGAGATAGCATAATGGACACTCAGCCCTATCAGAGCATTTTGTGAGCAAGATAAACAAAACCTACACACATGATAACAAAATGTGCTAAGGAGAAAAAGAGCTCTGAAAGAGTGTTAAGGGGGTACAATGAGATGTCTTGTCAAGTGATCAGTCCCTGGACATCTGACTGTCCCACCCTGTGCACCCGTGGCAAGTCCATCCTGCTACTCTTCAGGACTGCCGTACCTCCTCTCTGCAAAGCCCACCCCAGGCCTGGAGAACTTTTCAGCTGTAGGGGGGCAGAGTGCAGCAGTGAAGAGCACAGTTCTGGAGGCTGCACTGAATTCTTTATTTCTCTACTTGCTGTGACCTTCAACAAGGGACAAAGTTCTTGAGTCTCTTCTGTAAACTGGGAAACCCAAGAACACTTACCTTGTGAGGTTTAAGGACTGACTGAATGAATATGCGTAAGGTACTTCGGACAGTGCCTGGGGCAGCATAAGCACTTTTTAATAAATGATAGCCTTCCAGACCTGTCACTCTTAGACAATGTCCACATACCAAGCTCACACACTGCATACAGAAGTCAACACACCTGGCTCTGGTGACTTCCGTGTCACATAGCAGCTCATTTAACTGTGTTGGCACTAATTCAGCTGTGAGCTCTGGACATGACACCAATCAGGACCTCTTTGTCTCCTGAGCTCAGCACCTTGCTCATTCCCTTAACGGCTCTTATACCCAGTTTGTGATTTTACATTCACGCATGGACATTAACCTGCAAAAGGACTGGCTTGTCCCTCCCACTAAAATTTCATGCTCCTTGAGGCAGAGATCATGTCTGTTTTGTTCACTACCATACAATTAGCACCTGCACAGGATGTGCCCCACAGCAGGCACTGCAGAAATATCTGTTATGCAACAAGCCCCAATGTTTGGAGAATGGAGGAAAACTATAGGGAGGAGGGCTCACAATAAATATTGAGCAGCAATCACTGAGCAGGCCTACTCAGTTTAATAGTTTTTCAAGGTATCTAGGATGGGGCAGCGCTTATTGTTAAGTGAGTAGGGTGCTGGCCCCATATACCAAGGGTGGCAGGTTCGAACCTGGCCTCAGCCAAACTGCAACAACAAAAAATAGCCTGGCATTGTGGTGGGCGCCTGTAACCCCAGCTACTCGGGAGGCTGAGGCAAGAGGATTGCTTAAGTCCAGGAGCGGGAGGTTGCTGTGAGCTGTGATGTTCCAGCACTCTACCAAGGGTAACAACGTTAAGACTCTGTCTCTTTAAAAAAAAAAAAAAATGTCTGGAAGGCTATTGTTTATATAAAAAGTGCTTATGCTGCTTTCAAAGTCACATGTGAGAGCCAAGGTAGGTGCAGAATGGCCAGTGGGCATGAAGCTCAAAGGTGGGATATACCTGGGCTGAGGAAGACAGGGAAATTTCATGGACGGCACCGTGATTTTGGCTCTCAAGACTCATCTGCTCAGTTCATCTCCACCTTATTTTCATCCGTTTACCTCATTCTCAATTTTCCTCATTAACCCAGAAACTTGAAAGTATGTCTGTGCTGTATTTATCTGTTTATTCCACAAACATTTCCTGAGTACTTGCTTTCCACCCCTACTCTATGATGAGTTGTACTGGGGGCCCAGAAGTGACCTAGACAGCCCCAGGCCCTGCTTACAAGTGGAGCTCACAATTTGCAAAGGGCACACTCATAAGCTGCTGTCTGTCAGCAGAGCCACAGGGTACTTTGATCGCTTTCTCTAGAAAACTTCACCTCCTGAGTGGCAACCCTGAAGACTTACTCTGAAATGTTTCCTTTTGTGCTCCAAGGCCTGCCCACCCTTTTGTCTCTCCGATGAAATCTAGTTTATGACTTCACCATGTACCAGCTCGAAACAGGGAAAGAAGATGCTTCATCTGCGTCTCTCTTCTGAGGAGATTCTACAGCAGCCAGATGACAGTTGTTAACAGGAAAAGGAGTATTCTTTCTCAACATAACGAGATGCCTTTTGCCTACCAAATTAAAGACCAACATAACTCAACCTGAGTAAGAAGGCTGAGGGACCTGCAAGCTCACCCAGAGCTGACAGAAGCATGAAGCCACATCAGGATGTGGTACTAAGGATCTCTACTTACAAAGACTCTTGATTGATGACTGAACTATGAATAAATGTTCACTGCCATGATAATTACACAGGTCAAGTATCCTTTATTTGGAATATGTGCATTATACTTATCAGTTGAAGATCTCATGTCTGACATCCTCAGTCCAAAATGCTCCAATGAGTTGTTTTTTTTCTGTTTGTTTTTTGAGACAGAGTCTCACTCAGTTATCCTAGAGTCAAAGCTCACAGCAACCTCAAACTCTTAGGCTCAAGTGATCCTTCTGCCTTACCTTCCTGAGTAGCTGGACTACAGGCACCCGCCACAATGCCCGGCTAATCTAATTTTTCAATTTTTTAGTAGACGCGGGGTCTCTCTAGCTCAGGCTGGTCTTGAATTCCTGAGCTCAAGCAATCCTCCTGCCTCAGCTTCCCAGAGCTAGGATTACAGGCATGAGCCATTGTGCAAGCCTGCATACGTTTTTTAAAGCATCATGTTGGTGCTCAAAAAATTTCAGATTTTGGAGCTTTTTGGATTTCCAGGTTTGGGATGCTCAACCAGTACCACAGAAAACCTGGAAATAATTTCACATTTGATAATAAGATGTTATATAAAACATGATATATTTACAGAGTGGCATCTCATGTGGCTATTAAAATTATGTCGGCAGCGCCTGTAGCTCAGTCAGCAAGGGCGCCAGCCACACACTACCTAGAGTGGCGGGTTTGAATCCGGCCCGGGTCTGCTGAGTAACAGTAACAACTGCAACCAAAATATAGCTGGGCACTGTGGCAGGTGCCTGTAGTTCCAACTACTTGGAAGACTGAGACAAGAGAATCACTTAAGTCCAAGAGTTGGAGGTTGCTGTGATCTGTGATGCCACAGCACTCTACGTAGGGTGACACAGTGAGATGCTGTCTCAAAAAAAAAAATTATGTTTAAGCAGATATTTCACTTAGATTTTTTGTAACACTTACTAGGAAAACTGAGGCTTAGAAGATGTTCAAGGGCATGATGGATTCAAAGCCATTGAGCTTTTTTTTTTTTTTAAGAGATAGGGTCTCACTCTGTCACTTAGGGTAGAGTACAGTGTCAGGCTCATAGCTTACCTGGAAGTGCTGGGCTCAAGTGATCCTCCTGCCTCAGCTGGGACTACAGACAAGTGCCTCTATGCTGTGCTTTTTTTTTTGACAGTGTCTCCAACTAATGCCTGGAGTGCAGTGGTGTCATCATGGCTCACTGCAACCTAAACACCTGGGTTCAAGTGATCCTCCTGCCTCAGAAGTAGTTGGGACTACAGGCATAAGCCACCTTGCCCCAGCCAAAAGTCATCACAATCTTAACCTCTACCTTTACTGCCACCTTGGGAAAAGAGAAAAAATAGAAGACAGGCTAATTAAAAAAAAAAAAAAAAAATCAAATCATTTCAAATAGATTGGCTCCCCTACCTCAGAGGCCATTCAGTTTAGAAAAATGCAAACAAGGGCTGCGTCTGTGGCTGAAAGGAGTAGGGCTCAAGCCCCATATACGGGAGGTGGTAGGTTCAAACCTGACCCTGGCCGAAAAAAAAAAAAAAAAAAACAAGAAAGAAAGAAAAATATAGCTTGGCGCCTATGGCTCAAGTGGCTAAGGCGCCAGCCACATACACCTAAGGTGGTGGGTTCGAATCCAGCCCAGGCCCGCCAAATAATAATGATGGCTTCAACCAAAAAATAGCCGGGCATTGTGGCGGGTGCCTGTGGTCCCAGCTACTTGGGAGGCTGAGGCAGGAGACTCACTTGAGCCCAGGAGATGGAGGTTGCTGTGAGCTGTGATGCCACAGCACTCTACCCAAGGGAAAAGCTTGAGGCTCTGTCTCAAAAAAAAAAAAAAAGAAAGAAAGAAAGAAAGTTACAAACCATCCATTCAGATTTTTTTTTTTGTTTTGGAGAGTCTCACTTTGGTCCCAGCTAAATACTCTATTCTTCCCCTTAAAATGTCAAAAGAAGTTGAATATGGTGCCTCATGTCTGTAATCCTAGCTAATCCTAGCACTCTAGGAGGCTGAGGTGGGTAGATTACTTGAGTTCACGAGTTTGAGACCAGCCTGAGCCAGAGAGACCTGTCTTAAAAAAAAAACAGCCACGCTCCGCGCCTGTGGCTCAATTGGCTAAGGCGCCAGCCATGTACATCTAAGGTGGCAGGTTCAAATCCCCAGCCTGGGCCCGCCAAACAACAATGATGGCTGCAACGAAAAAAAAAAAAATGGCCGGGTGTTGTGGCGGGCGCCTGTGGTCCCAGCTACTTGGGAGGCTGAGGCAGGAGACTGGCTTGAGCCCAGGAGTTGGAGGTTGCTATGAGCTGTGATGCCCATAGCACTCTACACAGGGGGATAGCTTGAGGCTCCGTTTCAAAAAAAAGAAAAAGAAAACTCATGGCTAGGCGCCTGTGGCTCAATCGGCTAAGGCGCCAGCCACGTACACGTAAGGTGGCGGGTTCGAATCCCCGGCCCGGGCCTGCCAAACAACAATGATGGCTGCAACCAAAAAATGGTCGGGCGTTGTGGCGGGCGCCTGTGGTCCTAGCTACTTGGGAGGCGGAGGCAGGAGATTCGCTTGAGCCCAGGAGTTGGAGGTTGCTATGAGCTGTGATGCCATGGCACTCTACCCAGGCGGATAGCTTGAGGATCCGTCTCAAAAAAAAAAAAAAAAAAGCAGCTAGCATTGTGGCGGGCACCTGTAGTCCCAGCTACTCGGGAGGCTAAGGCAAGAGAATAGTTTGAGCCCAAGAGTTTGAGGTTGCTGTGAGCTATGATGCCATAGCACTCTACTGCAGGTGACAAAGTAAGATTCTCTCTCAAAACAAAACAAAAACAAAAAATATAATCATAATACTCTGGAGGGCCAGGAGTTCAAGACTGCCCTGAGGAAGAGATCCCTATCTCTATAAAAAATAGAAAACTTAGTGAGACATGGTGACTTGTACCTGGTCCCAGCTAGTGGGGAAGTTGAGGCAGGAGAATCACTTGAGCTATGAGGTTGAAGTTGTGGTGAGCTATAATAATGTACTCTGTACTCTGGCCTGGGCGACAGAGCACTCTTCCTCAAAAAAAAAAAAAAAAAAAAAAAAAAGTCAAATGAACCCGCAGCTGACTCTCACCTTTAAAGTGGATAGAGTGGAACATTCTAATATAATAATTAAAAAAGACTAATTTACAAAAAGAAGAAAACAAAATGAAATCTAAAATACAGAGAAAGGGCCAGTGCCTGTGGCTCAGTGGGCAGGGTGCCGGCCCCAGTTCAAACCTGGCCCTGGTCAAACTGCAACAAAAATATAGCTGGGGGCTCGGCGTCTGTGGCTCAAGTGGCTAAGGTGGTAGGTTCAAATCCAGCCCGGGCCCGCCAAACAACAATGATGGCTGCAACCAAAAAATAGCCAGGTGTTGTGGCGGGTGCCTGTGGTCCCAGCTACTTGGGAGGCTGAGGCAGGAGACTCGCTTGAGCCTAGGAGTTGGAGGTTGCTGTGAGCTGTGATGCCATGGCATTCTACCCAGGGTGACAGCTTGAGGCTCTGTCTAAAAAAAAAAAAAAAAAAAAAAAAAAATATATATATATATATATATATATATATATATATATATAGCTGGGTATTGTGGTGGGCACCTGTAGTCCCAGCTAATTCAAGAGGCTGAGGCAAAAGAATCGCCTAAGCCCAGGAGTTGGAGATTGCTGTAAGGTGTGTGACGCCAAGGCAATCTAATGAAGGCGATGAAATAAGACTCTACAAAAATAATAATAATGATAATAAAATACAGAGAAAAATTGTGTGGAAGACAAGTATAAAATCCCATGGACCCCTAACAGCATGGCTTTGCTAGTCACACCCTCTAGTCACAGAGCCATTCTGACAGAGCCCTCTACATTCAAACCCACCCTGCCTGGTCACAAGCAGCAGGGAGAGAGGGTCTTTTCTCCAGCTCAGCACTTGAGCGGCACATGACCTTGACTCTGGGCATCTGCTGCTGTCTGCCAACAGCTCCTGCAGAGAGAAGATGGCACAGGACATTCCCGTGACTGTTGTCTGACAGTCAGAGAAAAGATGTGAGGCATTAAACAAGAACTGCAGCTGGGACTGGGGGGCTCAACCATAGGCTAATGCCAGGGGTGGGAGAGATGTGGGTCTGCAAAGAAAAAAACAAGGCAGGTTGCTGACAATGTTGCCCATTATTGTAAGGTGAACTTGGTGGGCCTGTTTCCCATCTGCAAAAGTAGAATAAGAAAATGTCACAGGGTACCTGTGAAGTTGAGGTAAAATAATGGTCATAATGATATGATTAATAATAACTAAAATATGACTGAGCACTTAGTTGGACAATACTTAAACACAAAGTTCTGGGGATGGCAGCTAGACAGCTTTGGCTCAAGTTTTGACTCTAACACTTACTAGGTTTGATGATCCTGGACAAATGACCTAGTCTCTTCAAGATTCAATTTGCTCATGTGAAAATGGGATAAGTACAGATCTCATAGGGTGCTATGAAGAGTTAAACTGATCATAATCCATACAGAGTGTACAACCCACAATTATCAATTCACCAGTGCCAGGCCTTCATCCCATCCTTGGTGCTGAGCCTAGTTTGCAGATTTAGGAATGATATCAGAGAGTAACCAGAATCTGTTCTCTGACAGGCTCAATCTACTGCAAAGCACTAAACTATGTTTGTGGGTCACCTTTGCCCTTCCCCTCACCTCTTCTCTCTATGCATGGCAGTGCCTTCCTTCTGAATGACTGTGGTCTCTGTGTTCTGTGCCACTGATAAGGCAGTGGCTCACACAGACAGAGACCAACCACTGCTTTTTTCTTTCTCTGTATGAATTATTTTTAAACATTTGTGGTCATGACAGCAGCAAATCAACAAGCACTCAGCTGCTGCCCCATTATTGGAACCCATTTCCCTGTGGTTATCTCTTCTCAGTTTTTGTCAATGTTGAACACCAAAAATTCACTGAGGAACATCATTTCCAAAAGAGCAATAGCTGCCTATGGCCTAGTTTGCAACAAGTTGAAATACAAGAAGTTGAATAGTAAAAGTTGAATACAAGAAGTTCCTCTGGGCTCAGTGCCTGTAGCTCAGTGGTTAGGGCACTGGCCACATACACTGGGCCTGCCAAACAACAACTACAACAACAAAACAATAGCCAAGTGTTGTGACGGGCACCTGTCACAACAGGTGACAGCTCCCAGCTTCTTGGGAAATTGAGGCAAGAGAATCCTTTAAGCCCAAGAGTTTGACACGGCTGTGAGCTGTGATGCCCCAGCATTCTACCGAGGGTGACAAAGTGAGACTCTGTCTCAAAACAAAACAAAACAAAACACTTTTCCTCTGAAAACAAATGATCACCAAATCAAGCTTGGGTCTAGAGAGAAAGTCATATAAAAATCACAAAACATGGGCACAGTGGCTCAAAGCTGCAACCCCAGCACTTCATAAAGCCAAGGCAGAAGGACTGCTTGAGGTCAAGAGTTCAAGACACATCTGAACAACACAGTAGGACCTAATCTCTACAAAAAGCATCATCACAAAACAAGGAGACTTTAGGAATAAGGAAAAAAGTTTCTAAATATTTTCTATAACCCAAGAAACAAAAAGAAAACTACGTAAGTGTCCATCAATAATGAATCATGCAAGAGTCCTTGCAGACAAGGAAACAAGGCATAAAATAGCGGAAATCTTGGAATCAGCCTTTAGGAATATGACTTACTTTTATTTATTTATTTATTCATTTATTTATTTATTTATTTTATTTATTTATTTGAGATGGAGTCTATGTCACCTTCAGTAGAGTGATATGGCATCACAGCTCATAGCAACCTCAAATTCTTGTGCTTAAGCAATTTTCTTGCCTCAGCCTCCCAAGTAGCTGAGACTATAGGTGACTGCTACAATGCCCGGCTTTTTTTTCATTGGAGTTGTCATTGTTGTTTAGCAGGCCTTGGGCCGGGCTCTAACCTGCCAGTCTCAGTGTATGTGGTTGGCACCCTCCTCACTGAGCTCCAGGTTCTGAGCCAGGAATATGACAGTTTTACAGTCTAAAAAAGGAGGAAAAGCCTGCTTCTAAGGCTCTGCTTCACATTATTATTGGGAGTAAAAATTATTGTCTCCTATACTTTGATATAAGAAAGCAGAGGCCACAAAGTGGGAAAGAACTTGCTTAAGGGCAGGAAGCCAGAAGTATACAGCTGAGTTGGAACCTGAACTTCCTTTTTTCAAATTCAAATAGGGAGACATCAAAGTTTTTTTTTTTTTTTTTTAGACGGATCCTCAAGCTATCCCCCTGGGTAGAGTGCCATGGCATCACAGCTCATAGCAACCTCCAACTCCTGGGCTCAAGCGAGTCTCCTGCCTCCACCTCCCAAGTAGCTGGGACCACAGGTGCCTGCCACAACGCCTAGCCATTTTTTGGTTGCAGCCATCACTGTTGTTTGGCGGG
>CAUYQV010095842.1:0-41562 GCA_963574575.1 Galagoides demidoff
AGTGCCACCAGTGGACAAGGGAAGTAATGATGAAACTCTCCACCTTCTACCTGATGGGGACCCTGGAAATGTGGGGTGGAGCCTTTCCCAGGAAGGCCAAGAGGCAGGCAGCAGGGGATGGGTAAGGGAAGGGCAGGGGCTAGGCTTTAAAAGGCAGAAAGGATCACCCCAAGATCTTGGCTGTGATGTGGCCCCGTCACTAGGCCAGAACACACAGAAGACCCCAAGGAAGCTGCTGAGTTGGGGAGCCCCAGAAGGGGAGCCGGCTACTCTCTGGACAGTGTATGAGGCCCTTATCTTGTGGAGTTGGCCAGGTCTCCTTGGCACGGTGAGGGACACTGCTGCAGGGCGGCCTGGAGGCCCTGGACATATTTTTAAAATAGAAGTGGGCACCTACTGCATGGCCAGAGCTTCACTGCAGGCTGGGTGGACAGTAGGGGACAGCAAATGCCCACATCACACAGAGGGCTAGAGTAAGGACAAAGCCCTACAGACAGGCTAAGGCTCAGTGCTCACCAGGACACTAGGTGCTTCCTGGGGCAGCCCAGACAAAGGCCCCCAAGGGACACACAGGTGCACTTGGCACTGCAGAAGGAGTCTCCCTTGCAGCTTCAGGGACATTGGGAGAGGTTGAGTCCAGGGGAAAAGATTGACAGGACCCCCTGGGCACACAGGGGCAGGGGCATTGACACAGATGGAGGTGAGAGGGTCAGAGACAGCCCCAGGGTGGGAGCATGTGGAACATCCCTGGTCTGGGTCAATGTGCCCACACCTCAACCATACCTCCCAGAAGAATGTGTCAGCATCCTTCAGAGTCCCCCATGAACTCAGAATAATCCTTGCACCACACAGCAAGGCCACTGGCCCCTCACCACCCACCCCTGCCTTCTTTTTAATTAGTGACCACCACACTGCAATAGTTCACACCCACTGCCCAGCCCAAAGCCAACACTATTGGGGGGGTGAGCCGTTCCCCATGTGGGCTAGGACCCTGTCCTCCCCAGCATCCTGGGGACAGCACTGCAGTGCGTGGACAGGAGAGGTCTGTGAGCCGACATCAGTCAGGACTCACTCATTAACGAGCAGGTGCTACAGAGCAGGCTGACTCTGTGGGGCCCAGGTGCGGGAAGGGGTGAGAATATAGGGTCCCACTCGGTGATGGTACTCCTCCAGCTGCCGTGCCTGAAAAATTCTGTGGAAGGGGGTATGATGGTCCTTCCCTTTAAGATGTCTAGATGACATGGGGATCACCCATCCGAGGCCTGTTCTGCACCAGACCCGTCCAAGTGCCCAGCTTGCTGGTGGCCCCGTGAACAGCCCAGAGCCAAACCTACTTTCTCTCATGCTGTTTTAAGGCCACACAGACACAGAGTCAAGACCCTCAGCTGGACTCCCAAGCCCCTTCTGCCTGGGTACAAACACACAAGGGCCCGTATGCCCTGACTGGATGTGGCCAGAGCAACAGGAAGGGATGCTGCCCCCACCCCTGTTGGTCATGTCTCCTAGTGCCCTCTGCAAAGACAACACCTAGGGGAAAGGACAGTCCTGTCATCAGCAATAAGGCCAGGCATTCCGTACAGCAAATATAAAGCAACCTGCAAAATCTGGTTTGGGTTCTCTCTAACACAACCGTCAGTGGAAATCACGAGCTGTGTTTTCAGGAAGGCCAGCCATCTGACATACGCATCGAGTGTGATCAAGAAGGACATCTCTTTCCGCCCTCCCGCACCACAGCATTAATCTCCCTTAACGGCCTGGAGACAGAGAAACCATCTGCAGAAAATGTGATTGTGTAACGGACATCCACTGGTCTTCATAGCCGCAAACCCCTCACAGACAGACGTCAGCCTCAGAATGAGGAGGAGGAAGAGGAAGAGTCACCCCACGAGGACAGGAAGCCATCTGATAGGTCGAGGTTGGTTCAAATGAAATCCATCACAGTGGGCAGAGGCAGCAGATCTGCCCAGGAGCCACAAGGCTGGGCAGTCATGGCCCCCCAGGTTCTGCAGGGCTGGAAGGAGGGAAGTGGGAGGAGAGAAGGAAGGAGGAAGCCACCTAGACCAGACCAAGAAGGTCCTACAGACTCTTGCAAACATCATTCCATGGGCATGCACAGGCTTGGAAGGGAAGGGAATTCAGAGATCATTGGCTACAACAATTTGTTGTTTTCTCAGAAAAGAACCAAAAGCAGACAGGAGTGATCATGCAGCTTCCCAGGCATGTTAGTGACAGCCTGGAGTGGAATTCAGGACTCTTGCCCAGGGCCTGTGCCCTCTCTCCTAGACACAGTCACACTCAGATTCTCCACCCAGGGGCTGCCACACATACTACGTTCAGCATCACTGTGGCAAAACCCCACACTGGGTGCCCTTTGGATCACAGCCAACACACAAATCATCTCTCAAACAGCAATTTAGTCTGAATTATGGTGAAAAGCAGGTGGGGCTGAACACCATAAAATCAGGGCCCCAAAGTGGCCTGGGACTAGGGAACAAGGCGAGCATTCCTACGGATGCAGTATTTCAGCTGAGCCTTGAAGGGTTGCTCAGATAAAAACTGGGCAGAGATAGTCGCAGGGAAGCGGCTCCTTCTCTGATTTTCCCCCCTCCCCTATCCCAAGCAGACTGCTTAGAACAAGCTGCCCACACTTCTGGCCTCAGGCATGATGTGGTCATGGCCGTCCAGCACCAAACCTTTGTCTTGGCAGTGCCCCCTTTTCTGCTTCTCTTACCATAGCCCCAGCACCCCAGCCTCTTCTGGCCCAGGTGCATAGCAGGCTCTCCCTATTACGGAACCCCAGGCCCTACCCCATGACACTAGCCACAGCACCTGGCACATCATGAACTTGCAGCAAAGAACAAATGAGGCACCCCGTAAAATGTGGCAAGAGGCAACACAAGGGGGTCTCTGGGAGTCCTATGCTTCTCTGGCAGCAGCCCACAGCAGCCAGGCCTGTGGTGTCCTCATGTGCCCTGAACATGAACTCAGATGCTTCTCCCAAGAGAGAATGGAGCTGCTTTACAGCCTGTCCCCTCAAGGTGCTTCCCAAGTCAGTGGTACAAAAATATTGCCCATTGAAATACCCGCCCCATTCATTCTCCTAACGTGCTTCCTTTCATCAAAGCCTCACGAGAAAAGGAGCAACTCCAAGGCCTTGGTTCCCACCCTGGGAAGGTGGACGGGGGATCAGGGAGGGAAGGGATTTAATTACAATGATCTCTAAGTGCCATCCCACTCTTGAGGCCCCCGACATTCAGTCTTGGGGACAGCTCCATCCTGAGCATGGGCAATGATGTAGGAGGATCCCGTGGCTGATGGGCGGCAGAACTGGGATTCTGGCTTTGGCTGTGGCTCTGAGAGCCCTGCCCCATCTTCCCAGTAACTGTCCAGAAAGGACATTGAGGCTCAGCCCCTGCCAACTTATGTCTCCAGGCCAGGTCACAAAGAGGCCTCTGTCTGGGGACTCGCATAACCAGTGTTCCAAGCACCATATCCATATAGCCAACCCCACGGGTTCTCATCTCACTCTCATGGAGCAGACTCTGAGCAGAAGGGAACATATTCGTCTTGCCCAGGCCTGGTCTCCTCTATCTGCTACCTCCAGAGCTCCCAGGCCCTTACTGCAGCAGGAAGATCAATTGATAAATATCCTAGATCCTGCCAGGGTCTCTGATGCAAGCTGTGGCCTGTCAACCGACCCCAGTGGGAAAAAAGGGAACAAAGTCATATTAGCTGACCAATCGCCATGCACCAGTCATATGAGCTTAGTGATTTATATGTGAGGAGGCGCTGATGAATTAGCATTTTAAAAATCAAGACAGTTTCTAATATCTAAGAGTAGAGAGAAGTCACTTTGCAGTCTATTATTGTTTTCTGGAGAAATCACAGAAGTGGTCCCTGTCTAGTTACCACTTGAGTAAAGTACCTTTAGCCCCTAGGAAATGCTAGCAGAGGACCTTTTGTTTTGTGTGTTGTATGATCTCTGGAAAAGTATTTCAGGGACCTTTTTGGAGGAAAAAGAATATTAGCACAGCCAGGTGTGGTGGCTCATGCCTATAATCCTAGCACTCTGGGAGGTTGAGGCTACTGAGCTCACTACTTTGAGACCAGCCTGAACAAGAGCAAGACCCTCTACTAAAAATAGAAGAGAAAGAAAGAAAAGAAAAGAAAAGAAAAGAAAAGAAAAGAAAAGAAAAGACCTGAGGCAAGAAAATAGCTTGAGCCCAAGTGTTGGAGGTTGTTGTGAGCTATGACACCACAGCACTCTACCCAGGGTGACAGCTTGAGACTCTGTTGCAAAAAAACAAAAAAAAAAAATATTAGCACAACCCAAAAGCTTGCAGGAAGGGAGGGAACAGTGCATCCTGTGTGGGAACTCTGAACAAGGCCCTCACGGTGGCAGCGGGCCAGCATTCACCAAGCTATGCAGGGCTTGTGTTCAACAGCACCACCTATAGCAGGCACAGAATCTTTACTGGCTTCTTCAGGTATCTCTGAAGCCCCTGCCAGCTTAAGTCTCCAGGCCAGGTCACAAAGAGTCCTCTGTCTAGGGACTCCCAGACCAGCTGACTGCAAGCAGGACCAGCTCCAGGTTCTTGGGTAGTTCAGGGAGTTTCTGCCCCACCTACAGATGGAGCTAGTGAAGACTCTAGTAGTTCACTGCCATGTAAACAGATCTCCCTGTCTCTTCTGCATGCACTGTCTTGTTTAATGCTCACACACCTGCATGGCCCATACCACCATCTGCATTTTGCAGATGAGGGTGTTCAGGAGTTAATGTCATTCCCAGACCCACACGCCACAATGCCAGGATGGAAGCCAGGTCAGTCTGACACCAGGGTCCACACTTTTTCTACCCTCCACAAGGCCTCTCTCTGTCCACAGCAGAAACCAGAAACTGAATAACATCTCAGAGTAGCCTTGACTCCAGGGACCATCTCACTGTGGGTCCAGCCCACCTGAGCTTCCCTGAAAACGCATCCCCATCTGCACCCCAGGCAGTGTAATGCCTTCAGCATTTGGTTCCCATGTAGCCGTAGCCCCTCAAATCAAAGACCACATGTGCAAGATGGCATAGTTCGGGGTGGAGGGAGAGGGGGTTTGTTTTTCCCGTTTTGCTTAGCTGGTGCAAGAAACATGCCTAAGCAATCAGCATAACTTTTGAAAATCAATTTGTATTCTGTCAGCCTGAGTGTCATTAACAACCTCTGCTAATACAGCAGTAATGAACATCTGGAAACACGGCAGCTGGAGGGGAATAGGGTATAAAAAACACGAAGATGACAGCTTGTTTTTCACAAGCTGGATTGGCTCTGTGCAAATGGGAGAGGAAAACAGAGACAAAATGGAAAAGGGGGGAGGGCGGTGAGTGGACTGCTCTGCCCAGAGGAGCACATGCCCCAGAGAAGCCACTCGCTCCTCGGGCATGGGTGGCCCACCTTGTCCAAGCCAGGCAGGCCGTCCTCAGGTGAGGGGCAGTTGAATTCAGCCTACAACTGTCTCCCTGGGGGAAGTCTTCAGCAGGGCCAGCTGACCAGGCAGGCTGGGAAGGTGTCCAAGGGCTAGAAATATTAAAGACCAGCCTGAAGCCTGAACCCAGGTGAGCAAAGACAATACTTGAGGCTCCTGTGAGTGTGATGGGTGCTGAGGCTCCTAGAGCCAGGCAGAGGTCCTAGAGGCCCCACCTGGGATGTGTGTTTGCTCCTGTAGGTGGATAGGTGACACAAGTCTTCTTAAGGCTACATCACAGATAAGACCAATGTGGCCATCCCCCAGGGAAGATACATGTAAAGTGCACCAGTACCCACTTCACACCTTTCCTTGTGCAGCAGCTGGGAGCTCACACCGCAGGGTTCAGTAGGCAGTCCCCACAGACAGGTCCCTCCTGGACCCACAAAAGGAAGCGAAAGCAGCAGACTAGCGTGAGAGACAGGCTGAGAGGCACGCTGTCCTTTCGGAGGGAGAGGCCAGAGCAAATGGGAAAGAGCATTCCAGGCAGAGAAACCTGCCTCCAAGGCAAAGGCTAGTGCACCACAGGGCACCTGTGAGGTCATGGCCGGGCAGAGGGAGGGAGGCAGAGAAGAGAGATACACACACACACACCTGCCATAGCACTGATGCTAAAGACCACCTGCTCCTTCCCTGGGATTTGCCCACCCCCACCCCCAAGCCCCAGTCTTGAGGTGGGGAGAAGTGAGCAGGAGGGGGAGAACCTCTCCAGTGTTCCCCGCTCCGGTAAGGTTTGTCCTTGCTTCAACCCAAGTCCTGCCTTTCAGTGCCCAGCAGATTCGATTTAAAATTCACCTGCAGCTCTGGGCAGATGTCCAGCCTCGTCCAGAGCCTGGTAAGAATAAGGAAAAGATACTCTCCAACAAATAACATAGCTTTCCTTAGTGGGGTAGGTGTCACTTCTGAAAAACTGGAAAACGTAGGAAAATACAAAGGGGAAAAAAGTGCCCATAAACCCACTTTACTGTTGCTATCTGGGTGCTTCCCTGCTGTGTAGATGGGCAGAGACATGGTGTTTTGTGTGTTTTAATCTAAGCTGAATTTTCTGCCCTCTAAAGGAGCATTGTTTATTTGTAGCATAGAGCAGTAGTGAATGGAGGTTTCGCTGGTCCTTCTGTGACCCTTTGAGAACTCTTGGTTTGTAGCAGATGATGGATCCGTCTGCATACAGACCCCGGCCTCTGCTTCCTGAACTGTGAACTGAGAGCCACCTGTTAGGGCCTCTGAGCTATATGTAACACATTGCCTGGATAAAAGCACCATGTTGACCCAGGATCAGTACCAGTGGCAGGTCCCAAGGAAACATGGTTTGGGGTCCAAATGCATTTCCCTCCAGAGGGTGCCTGGGAAGCAGTGCTGAGCCTGAGAGTGAGCCTAAAAGAGCTACCCTGGGCAGGGAGGTGAGGGCAAGGGGATCACCCCAGCAGGGGCCAGCAGATAGGGGTGGGGGAATCCCCTGCCCAGCCATTGAAGGAGGAATAAGACTGAATCCCTCTCACTTACTGTCCAGATAGAACGCAGCCCTTGAGTTGCTTTGATTACTATATCTTTGTAGTAAGTTTTGAAATCAGGAAGTATGAATCCTCTCACTTTGTTTTTGTTTTTCTTTTTCAGTCTTGCTTTGTCTACTTAAGGTCCCTTGCAATTGCACATGAATTTGAACATCAGTTTTTCCATTTGTGCAGAAAAGGTCATTGGAATATCTGTAGGGATTGCACTGAATCAACCAATTATTTGGGGGGCGTTGCTTATCTCTTCCACTCTGTGAACACGGGATGTCTTTCCATTTAATTAGGTCTTAATTTTCTTTCAGCAAGTGTTACAGCTTTCACTGTGCAAGTCTTTCACATCCTTGGTTAAATTTATCCCTAGGTATTATATTCTTTTGGATAAAATCATAAAGGGAATTGTTTTCTTAATTTCTTGCCATATTGTTCACTGATAGTTCATAAAATTACAGCAGATCTTCGTGTGTTGATCTCATATCCCCTAAATTTGCTGAATTTGTTTATTAGCTTTAGTAGTTACTTTGTGGATTCTTTGGGATTTTTGATGTATAAAATCATGGCATCCTAAAATGGAGATAGTTCCACTTCATGCTTTTCCGATCTGAAGGCCTTTTCTTTCTTCATCTTGTCTAATTGCTCTGGCTGGGACCTCTGTGCAGTGTCGAATGGAAGCTATGGAAGTGGCCACCCTTGTCTTGCTCCTGTTCTTAGCTTTCAGTCTTTCACCATTGAATATGACACTAACTGTGGGGTTTTTCATGCCTTTTAGCATTTTTTTTGAAACTCTTTTTTTTTTTTATTAAATCATAGCTGTGTACATTAATGCAATCATGGGGTACAATGTGCTGGTTTTACATAAAATTTGAAATGCTTTCATCAAACTGGTCAACATAGCTGAATGTGAACAGCATTTTCTTAGTTATTGTGTTAAGACATTTATATTCTATACCTAGTAAATTTCACATGTACCCTTATAAGATGTACCATAGGTATGATCCCACCAATTAATCTCTTTTTTTTTTAAAGAGACAGAGTCTCATTTTGTCACCCTCAGTAGAATGCTGTGGCGTCACAGCTCACAGCAACCTCCAGCTCTTGGGCTTAGGCGATTCTCTTGCCTCAGCCTCCTGAGTAGCTGGGACTACAAACGCCCACCACAACACCTGGCAATTTTTTTTGTTGCAGTTGGGCAGGGGTGGGTTCAAACCCACCACCCTCGGTATATCGGGCCAGCACCCTACTTACTAAGCCACAGGCACCTTTTAGCATGTTACAAAAGTTTTCTGCTATTTCTGGTTTGTTCAATATTTTTATCATTAAAAGGATGTTGCATTTTGACAAGTTTTCTGTCTGTGTCTATTGAGATATGTGTGGGGTTTTCCCCCTTCATTCTATTAATGTGGTACATTACATTGATTGATGTTCTTATGTTTACCTAGTTTTGCCTTCTTGAAATAAACTCCACTTGGTCACAGTTTAAAATCCTTTTGATGTACTGTTGGATTTGATTGCTAGTTTTGTTTGTTTTGTTTGGAGAATTTTTGTGTCTATATTAACAAGGTATATTGGTCTGTAGTTTTCTAATGACATCTTTCTCCTGCTTTGGTATCAAGGCCTCATAGAATGTGTTAGAAAGTTGTTATGAACTGAATTTTGTCACCCCAAAATTTATGTTGACAAATACAGTCAACCCCCAAGGTGACTGTATTTGGAGATGGAGCCTTTAAAAGAGGTAATTAAGGCTAAATGAGGTCATAGAGTAGGGCCCCAATCCTGTAGACTAGTATCTCTATTTTTAAAAAGAAAGAGATACCTGATAACCTATCTTCTTTTTCTTTTCCTCTCCCTCCCTCCTGCTGTCTCTTTCTCTTTCTTTCTCTCTCTCTCCCTCAAGCCAGGGGAGGGAGAAACCAGAAACCAACCCTACTGGCACTTTGATTTTAGACTTTCAGCCTGGAGACCTCTGAGAAATAAGGATCTGTTGTTGGGGCCACCCAGTCTGTACTATCATGTTACAGCAGCCTCATCAGACTGGTACAGAAGTGTTCTTGCCTCATCTACTTTTTAGGAGAGTTTGAGTAGGATTGATGTTAATTTTTCTTAAATGTTTGGTAGAATTTTGTAGTGAAGTCATTTGGTCCTGGACTTTTCTTAGTTGGGAGGTTTTTGATTACCAGTACAACCTTTTTACTCATTATGGGTATGCTGAGATTTTCTATTTCATCCTGAGTCAGTTTTGGCATTTTAGAATTGGTTTATCTCTAGGAATGTGCCCATTTTATCTAGACTATCAAATTAGTTGGTGTACAATATTCATAATATTCTCTTATAATCTCATTAATTTCCTGTAAGTTTAGCAGTAATGCTCCTACTATAATTTCAAGGGGGTTTAAATTTTTTTTTCTTTTTGGTTGCCCTCAGTAGAGTGCTGTAGCATCACAGCTCACAGCAACCTCACTCTTGAGCTCAAGCAATAATCTTACCTCAGCCTCCTGAATAGCTGGAATACCACAAGCACCCACTACACCCCCCCAGCTATTTTTAGCATGGGGTCTCATTCTTGCTCAGGCTGTTCTCGAACTCCTGAGCTCAGGCAATACACCTGCCTCAGCCTCCCAAAGTGCTAGGATTACAGGCATGAGCCACTGTGCCTGGCTTCTACTTCAATTACTTATTTTAGTTATTTATATCCTCTCTCTTATTTTCTTAGACTAGACAAAAATTTGTCAATTTTGTCAGTCTTTTCAAAGAACCAACTGTGGGGTTTGTTGATTTTCTCTATGGTTTTACTATTCTCTGCTTTGTTTATCTCTGCTCTAATTTTTATTATTTTCTTCCTCTTATCGGCTTTGGATTTAGGTTGCTTTTATTATGCACTCTTTAAGGTGCAAATTTGGGTTAGTAATTTGAGATCTTTCTTCTTTTTTAATGTATTCACTTATGGCTATAAATTTCTCCATGAGCACTGTATCCTATAAATTTTGGTATACTGTGATTTTGTTTTCATTCATCTCAAAGTATTTTATAAGTTTCCTGGTGATTTCTTTCTTGACACATGGGTTGTTTACAAATGTGTTGTTTTAATTTCCACATATTTTCTTATTTGGTAGAGTTTTCCTTCTGTTAGTTACTTCTAGTTTTATTCCTAGGAGTTAGAGATACTTCCTATGACTTCAGTCTATTTAAATTAATTAGAAATTTTTATGACCTTAAGATGGCCCATCCTACAGAAAATTTCCAAAGCACTTAAGAAGAGTATGTATTCTATTGTTGTTTAATGGAGTGTTCTTTATATCCCTGTTAGATTTTGTTTTGTTTATGATGTTGTCTAAGCTCTTATTGTTCTTATTAATTAATAAGTCCTTCCCTACTGATTCCCTATCTAGATGTTCTACTTTTTTTTTTTTTTTTTTTGAGACAGAGCCTCAAGCTATCGCCCTCAGTTGAGTGCCATGGCATCACAGCTTACAGCAACCTCCAACTCCTGGGCTCAAGTGAGTGTCTTGCCTCCGCCTCCCAAGCAGCTGGGACTACAGGTGCCTGCCACAACACCCAGCTATTTTTTGATGGCAGCCATCATTGTTGTTTGGCGGGCTCGGCTGGATTCGAACCTGGCAGCTCAGGTGTATGTGGCTGGTGCCTTACCCGCTTGAGCCACAGGTGCCAAGCCGTGTTCTACTTATTATTAAAAGTCTACTGAAGTCTCCTGTAGGATTATTTATTGCCCCCTTCAATTCTGTCAATATTTGCTTCATATATGTATTTTGAGGTTCTATTGTTTGATGTGTATATGTTTATGAATATTCCATCTTCTTGATAAATAGGCACTTTTATAAAAATATAATACAGTTTTTGTCTCTGTGTAAAACATTTTAACTTAAAATCTATTTTTTTCTAACATTAGGCTAGCCACTCCACCTTTCTTTGTCCATCCTTTTATTTTCAACCTATTCATGTCTTTGGCTCCAAAGTATAGGTAGCATATAGATGGATCATGTTATTTTTAAATTCTGTTTTACAAATCTCTGTCTTTCAATTGGTAAGTTTAATCATTTGTATTTACAGTGGTTGCTGATAATGAAGGATTTACCTCTGCCATTCTACATGTCTAATTTTGTATTTTATTGATGTTTTTCTAGTGTGCCATCTTTATTTCCTTCGCTGCATTTTGTATTTATTCTTTTATGGTTACCAGGGGGCTTGCAGTTAACATCCTACATTAACATTCTAGTTCAAATTGCTTCCACCTCAGTTTCAATATCATTCCTTAACTCTGTTCCTACCCTGATCCTTCCTCCTGTTGTGTAGTTATTGTCATAAGTTACATCTTTGTGTGCTCATTGACATGGATCTATAACTGTTGTTTTATTCATTTGCCTTTTCAATCATATAGGAAACAAAAAGAGGAATTATAAAGCAAAAATATAATAATTTTACCTTCCAAAATTACCATTGTAGTTACTTTTGCTAGAGATCTTATTCCTTCATACAGTTTTGAATTACTTTCTATTGTCTTTTCATTGTGATCTAAAGTATTCCCATTAGCATTTCTTGTACGGCAGGTCCATTAGTGACAAATTCACTTAACTTTTGTTTAGCTAGGAAATGTTTTAGTTTCTCCTTTATTTTGAAGCATAGTTTTGCCAGATATAGAATTCTCTGGTAACAGGTTTTTGGTTTTTTTTTTCTTGGCAGTTTAAATATATTATTCCACTGCCTTCTGCTCACCATGTTTTTTGATGAGAACTTGACAGCTAATCTTACTATTTATGATACTTGACAGCTCTTTCTCTCTTCATACTTTCAAGATCTTCTTTTTGTCTTTGGCTTTTTAGAGTTTGATTATAATGTGCCTCATTGTGGTTTTCTTTGAGTTTCCCCTGGTGGAATTTCTTCAACCTTTTGGATGTATAGATTTGTGTCTTTCATCAAATGTGAGACGTTTTCAGCCATTCTTTCCTCAAGTACTTTTTTTCTGCCCCCTTTTCTCTATCTTTTGCTTCTAGAACTCCCATAATGTGTGTATTTCTCCACTTGATGGTGTCCCATAGATTTTTTAACTCTATTCATTTTTCTTCATTCCTCATTCTTTGTGCTCCTCAAACCAAATAATGTCAATAGCCCAGTCTGCAAGTTGTCTGCCTGCTCAAATCTGCTGTGGAACCTCTCTAGTGAAGTTCTTATTTTAGCTGTTGTACTTTTTAACTTTTTAATTTCTGTTTGGTTCCTTTTATAATTTTTTTTTTTTTTTGGCTATCCCTACTTGTTCATATGTCATTCTTCCAATGTCTTTGTTCATTGTTTCCTTCAGCTCATTAGTATATATAATAAAGTTTTTAAGTTCAAAGCCACCTTTCTAAAGGATGGTTTCTGTCCATGTCCTTTGTCCTGTTGAGAATTGAACATTTTGAATATTGTAATATAGAAATTCTAGAAATAAGATTCTTCCCTCACCCTAGGAATTGCAGTTTTGTTTGTGAAGAACTGCAGTCATCCATTTGTTTTAGTAACTTTTCTACACTACTTTTTCAAAACCTACATGCCTATTTGTGTGTAGTCATTGAAGTCTGAAGTCTCTGCTCCATTGTCTCTTTCATCAGACAATAACCTGATAGAGAATCTCTTGAATGTCTGGATCCAATAAAAAAGGGGGGTGAGGTATTATGTCTTTCTCAATTCTTTGGACAGGTGCTGCTTCAAACAGAGGGAGTTAAAATGATGGGCAGCCTCTATGCTGGTCCCTCAGTGAACCATCACACAGAACAAAATGCACAATCCCATTTTAAAGCACAAGGTTTATTGTCCACCCTGCCACCAGCAATCCATGCAAAGAATGTGAGCCATCTGCCCTGCAGCCACCCTCCTCAAGGCTGCCACTTGAAATACTTACTGGCCCTTTTCTTCATCAAGAAGAATGCTAAATGCTACTAGATTCCAGATTTCCAATTACTATATTGGCACTCTATAATTTTTTGGTGGAGGGAGCTTCCTACTCTGCCATCTTCCGTGACAGGTAACTGGTTGTTAACGTATCATTTTGTGAATCACCTTCATTTTTTTCATGTTTATTCAAGTTCTCTCTCTCTCTCTCTCTCTCTCTCTGTTTTAATCTGTTATACTTATCTAGGAAACCATCTATTATGTTATATTTAGCAATCTCTTAGCCCCTTTTCTATCTCCTCCACATTGGATATACTACTCACCTTCCCTCCAAATCTATGCTTTAGTCTTCACCTTCCTCACCTCATGATGGTCTAATGCTTTGGGGGAATCAGGTTTCACAAACAATGAAAGTTTTTGTATCTAATGATAGGTAAGTTTCCAAAGTTTTTCAGACTCCTTTTGTCTATTAGAGCAAATACAAGTTTATTCCACTCACGTGCATTCCAGGAAGGTTTCCTGAGTGTTGGAGGAATCAAGCTCCTGCAAGGGAGTATGGACTTAGCCCCGGGTCCTCCCATGAGGAGCCATTCTGCCTACAGCACCATCCATCATGTGTACACTGGCCAAACACACTGGGGCCAATGGGGCAGTGAGCAATTTATCTCTTTTGTAGAGTGTTTCCAAAGAACCAGTTCTGGTATCTATTTATGGATTGGGTTTTTTAATTCATTTATTTTTCTTTCTCACTATTAATTCCTTTGTGTTGCTTGAGTTTACTTTATTCTTCTCTTTTTAGCTTGAATTGAAAACTTATCTTATTTATTTTCCTTCTTTTCTGCCTAACATTGTAACGCATTTAAGGTCACGAATTTGCTTCATTACAACTTTGACAGCTCTCCTAGGTCTTGATATATAGGGTTTTCACATTGCTGTTTTCTTAGCATTCAGCAATTACAGTTTTAAATTTCTCTTTGCTTCAAAAGTTATTTAGGAAATGGTTGCAGTGTTTTTATGTTTATGTTTAATTTTCAAATGGATAGTGTGGGGTTTTCTTGGGATTTTTTTGTCTTTTGTTGTTAATCTCCAATTTTGCTTCACTGGATCAAAGCACCAACCTGTACAATTTGTATTAGGGAAAATATACGGTTTTCTTTTCTTGTTTTGTTGCATAATGAACAAAATATTTTTGTAAGTGTCCCATAGGCACTGGAAAAGAACTTGGCTTCTCAGCCTGAAGGGCACCAAGCTTGATATGTAAACTATTAAGTCATCCTGCTGAGTACATCACTCAGAGTGTCTATGTCTTTATTGACTTGCCAGGCCTATAGAGAGCTATGTTATGGTTTTTCACTCTTACTGTGTGTTTTTCAAGTTTCCCTTACATTCCTGGGTACTTTTGTAGGAGGTTGATATAAACTTCAGGGTTCAATGTTACTCTGGAATGCTTCTGGTTAGGACAAAGAAACACAATTGGCAATGTCCCTGAGCAAAGGAGAAGTAGCACAATTAGGGATGGTGACAGGAGCCCCTGTGTGCCCTGGAGCTGGGTTCCCTGCCCAAGAGTGGGGCCACCCTAGATGGGACCTGCTGCTCACAGGATACCCTTAAGCTGCCCAGTGTTCTGGCTCTGTGGCATGAGCATGGACAGCATGTTATGGGTAAGTCCCAGATTACAGTACTTTGGACAACCCACCCACAGAAACTGCCTGGGAAGTTATACAGAAATAGGATACTAAGTTAAGGGATTTGAAATTATGCCACCAGCCCATGCCTAAGACCATACCCACCCTCCTCCCAAGTCTGCCCCTTTATAGCATTAACCTTGGGTCCCCTTAGAAGCAGAACTGAGGTCAAAGAGGAAGTTTCCAGTGTGAGGATCTGCTGATTTTTCTTGCATTTGCGTTATACAAAACCCAAGTATCTGACTCAGGCTCCAGGCAATGTCTACTGATTCCTCCAGTATAAGATAGAAAAAAAAAAAAGGCACATTTTTACTTCCTCCTATATGCCCCTTTCCTTTCTTCCCATTTTTATTGATGTTTGGAATTTTAGAGTCAGTTTCTTACTATTTTTATTACAGCTACCACCTTTTTAACACATGAATCATTAATAAAACAGGAAAACACAAATGAAGAGCATAATGGAACACCTCTACACACCCACAAGATTGGCAAACATTCAGAGCCCCATAATACCCCATGTCAGCACACACTGTGGCGCCAGGAGAACTCTCAGACGCTGCTGGTGGAGGTGCGAATTGGCACATCCACTTGGAAAACAGTTGGCCTCATCTAGTTAAATTGAACAGATGCTTATCTTATGACCTAGAAATTCCACTTCTGGGTATATAGTGCAGAGCTGGCATATCTGCCCCAGGATATATGTACCAGAATGAACATGGTGGAAATATCCATGACAGCCACCATGCACGTGACCATCACGAGTAGAAGGGAAAAATACATTGGAGGATATTCATATAGTGGAATGCCATAGAGCAAAACATGTACAACAATACAGAGGAGCAGGCACAAGGCAGACCTGTCAGAGCCCTGAGACTCAGCCTCCACTGTCACCCGTACTTCTGACCAACCAGAAATAAATCAGGATTTCCTACAACCCCCTCCTCATGTTCAACAATTTGCTAGAATAGCTCATGGAACTCAGGAAAATATATTACTTACTGTTTATTTTATGGTTTACTTTACTAATTTATTATAAAATATACAAATCAGAAACAGCCAGGTGGAAATAATGCACAGGGACATTCTCTCCAGGTGTGCCACCAACCCAGAAGGCCTCCAGGTCCCATTATTTAGGGGTTTCACGGAGGCTCCATTCCATAGACAAACTGATGAAATCATTAGCCATGGGACTGAACTCAATCCACAGCCCCTCTCCCCACCAAGGAGGTGGGGAGTGGGGCTGAAAGTTCCCACCCTCTAACTACATGGTCAGTGACTCTGCCAACCAGCCCCATTCTCCAAGAGTCACCTTAATGACATAAACTCAAATGTGGTGTAAAGGGGCTTGTTATGAATAATAAAATATGCTCCTCTCACTCCTACCCTTCAGGAAATTTCAAAGGGTTTAAAAGCTCTGTGCCAGGAGCCAAGGACATGGATCAAGTACACATATACATTTCTTATTATATCACAATGTCACAGAGGCCCAATTCCAAATGACTAGAGAGAGAACCTGCGTAAGCCAGCTTGGGTGAGGTGCTCACACCTGGTCCAACCAGCCACAGGCAGAGCAGGGAGCATAGAGAAAGGTGGCAAGGGCTGGAGAGACTCCCCAAAGCGTGTCTGCTCCCCAGGGACAGTGCTCAGTGTTGGCAGTGATAGCTGAGACCCAGGAGCTCACAGGGCAGTGGGCAGGAGATGCACACACAGGACAAGGCGCCAGGGTGCCATGTTGCCTGATCCAGCCAGAGGAGCCACCTGCTCAGCTTCCTCGTCTGTGGGAGACTTGAAATAGGCTGATGTGACCCCCCTGCCCTGAGGGAACACTTTCTCCTGATGCTGCTCCTAGGTTTCCTGGGTGAACCTAGTTGGCTCCAGGAAAGGGGACAGGCAGATTTGAGGAAGACCCCAGGAGATAGAGAAAGGGATAGGGATGTGGATCCATTGACTTTTTTTTTTTTTTTGAGACAGAGCCTCAAGCTATCCCCCTGGGTAGAGTACCATGGCATCATAGCTCACAGCAGCCTCCAACTCCTGGGCTCAAGGGAGTCTACTGCCTCAGCCTCCCAAGTAGCTGGGACCACAGGCGCCCGCCATATTGCCCGGCTATTTTTTGGTTGCAGCCATCATTGTTGTTTGGTGGGCCTGGGCTGAATTCGAACCTGCTACCTTGGGTGTACATGGCTGGTGCCTTAGCCACTTGAGCCACAGGCACTGAGCCAATCCATTGACTTTTTATCCTGCATTATTAAGACCCCTTTGATGGACTGAATGTTACAGAAGGAAAAGGATACCACGGACCCCAAAAGGGCCCTCAACTTGAAGGAAGAAGGAGGCTGGCAATGCTGAGGACCTGTGAGGAAGGCTGCACCAACTGAATGAGGCAAGGGTGAGAGCAGACAGGAGGTGGTGCTGTCCTATGGGGACAGGAATGCAGTTGAAGTGCAGAAGCAGCCACACTGGGACCAGCCACTGGGCAGGCGAAAGTGTGTGAGAGTGTGTGCAAATGCAAAGGGGTGGGGAGACAGGCAGGATAAGCAGCCACCAGGCTGTACAAGACCAGTGATCACCAGTGAAGGTTCTACACTGGCATGTGGCAGGGCCAGGCAGCAAGGGATGACCTTGAACATGAGATCAGAACTATAAGGGCAAGGGAGGCCTTGCCCAGAGAGAGACAAGGAAAATAAAAGTAATAACACAGTCACACACAGCAGGAGAGGCAGGTGTGATGCTCACCCACCCAGACACCCCACACGGGAGGCACCTGCGTCCTTGCTCCCTCCTGTTCTCAGCTTTCAACCCCAGCCTCAAGAATTATCTTGGTAACTCTCACAGCAAGGTGCCAGGCTGGGGGTTTGGGGCGCTGGGATTGGATTAGAGGTTATTTCCTCAAAGGAAAGATATTATTGAATGTACAGAAACCAAAGGAAGGAACTTCTCAGGGGGGCTTTCTAGACTTACTTAGTAAAAAGGGGAGCTGTGTTGAGGCCAGAGGGCCCTTCCTGCCACTGCCATGGGAAGCAGGCTGGCTTCTACCCAGTGACAAAGAGACACATATAGTATTCAGGAGCACTCAGTCCCAGGGCACCCAGAGAGCTTCTCTGATACCTGACCCAGCCCCTCATGCAGTAACACAGAGGCCCCCAGGAGGTGGCATGGCCCTTAGCATACACATCTGCAGCATGGTCTTTCCTGCCCTTCCCTCCAGGCCAGGCATTTAACCCCCTGGGCTGCTGTTTATCCATCAGTGAAATGGATAGAATAATATCAATCTCACCAGGGTGTTATTTAGATTTATTTATTAATGCTGGCAATATACTCAGAGCCCTCAAGATTAAAGCAATAGATCACCAGGAAATATTATGGCACCCTGTTGCCATAGAGATGGTTCCAAGCTTGGTCCCTCCTTGGCGCCCTGCCACAGCAGCAGGCTCTGGGGTCTGGGGAGCATAGCCGCACCGACCAGGGCACTAACAACAGCGATAATTAAATTACACAGAGAGGAAGCCCATGAAATATGTATGGGAGAGAATGGATTTGATTCATTTAGGCAAATGGGCATGTTTTCCCATTAGAAATGGCTCCCCAGAGCCTGTGGCTGATTCTCTGCAGCCCTTGTTTCTTCAGACAGAGCAGGGGATTGGGGTGTTCTGAAAGCAGCCAAAGACAGGGGTAAGGATGGGACAGAGAGCCAAATTCCATGCAGTCTTCCTGAAAGCACAGCCGCTGTCCCAGGCCCTTGCTGCAGAAGGACCTAGATCTGACCCTTATCCCCCACTCAGCAGCTGTTACCCTTCTGAGCAGCCGCGTCCTCCTGAATGGCCCTGCCTCAGCACAGGCCTCGGGGACAGGGACCCAGCCCCCCTATCCAGCTTCACACCCTCAGCTTTCTGACCCCAGAGGCAGATGTCACTGTTCTGTTTAGAGCTGGTGGCTGCCCCAGCCAGGAGCCTGAAGGAAGTCTGAGGCCTGAGGCCTGGGCCCTGACAAGGCAGAGGCTTAGGACGTGCAGTGTTGCCCTGACAGCCCTGAAAAAGCAGCCCCACTGCAGCTTCTGAAACGGCCCTCTGCAGACGGGCTTCCTGGATGGCTCAGTGCAAGCCCTGAGGGCCAGGCACAGAGCACAGGGACACAGGCTGAATCCCGGAGGCTTCCTTCCCCCACAACAGCAGTGTCATGGACACCTGCTGCACCTCCCCTAGCACACCTGGGAAGGGGCGGACGTGGGCTGGCTGTGCCTGGCCTGCAGCCCTCCTTTTCTCCTCTCAGAGTCTCTGCCATCCAGACGGGCACCAAAGCCTCCTTCCTACCCGTCATTCACGCCAGGGTGTGAATTTAAATCCCCACAGTAATGACAGGAGCCCTTGCAGAGAGTTCAAAGCATGCTTAACATGTACCCCGCTGAGGCCCCCAAGGGACACTCATTATCTAGGAAGTCCCTGTCTAGCCTAGTTCTGGTGCCATCCTTGGTGGCTGCAGTCTCTTCTCATGGTTAGGCCTGTGCCCCCTCCAGACAGGGATGGAGCAGCATCCACTGAGGGCCCAAGCTCCTACCCCACCTGACAGAAGGTCACACCAGCTCTGTCCCAAAGCACCGTCTGAAACTCAGGACTCACAGCCCTTCCACTGAGGTCGCTGCCTGTGTTCCATCTCCTGGCCCTGCTGCCAGGCTAATAAGCAGAAAGGCCTGCCCCTTGCTCTGCGATGCTCCTCTCAGGTGGTCCTGTCCCTCATCAGAGTCCCTTCTTGCCCTGCCTTGTGCCAGGCACTGCTCTAGGCATGGAAAAGACTCAGGGAACAAGACAAGTCAAAACCCCAGGCCTCATTCTAGTAGACAGAAAATGAACAGATCCCTGTGGAAACGTCAGTGTGCACTAGGGTGAACACTCAGAGAGGATGCTGTAGGGCAGGGGCAAGGATGGGGCAGAGGATGAGAGGTAGCAACACTGCCAACGCCCTGAGGCACAGCCTGCCCAAAGTGCCCAGGTAAATGGAGGGCACCTCGCTATGCTCGTGGTGCCCACATGAAGCCTAGTACCAGCCAGGTGCCTACAGTTACCACATCCTCTGCCAAGAATCAGCACTGGCTAGTTGTCAAGGAAACTGGGCGCAGAGATCTTATGCACTAGTGTGTGTGACTCAATCCCCATGTGCCTTGCTCCAACACCTGTGTCTGGCTACGTGCTGCACCTTAACCCTGGAAGCCCAACTCACCCAGCAGGCCTCCTGAGAAACAAATGAATGAATGAATGAACATCAAGATGTACCTTGGTGTGGTGGCCTCCTGAGCCCTGCAGGCAGGGGAGGCAGCCTGCCTGGGCAGCGCACTGGCTCAAGCGCTCTCCAGACCAGGCTATACTATTCACTGGGGCCATCACTGGCTGAGCTCCTGTGCTACTGAGCAACCTCAGGCCAAGCCTAAGGGAAGCAGAATGTGACCCCAGTCAGTGTCCCTCTGCCCAGCTTTGGGCCCAGGGAAGGTCTCTTGGGTTGACCACTCAAGGCTGCACCCCACCTGTCTCCAAAGGTTATCTGATCACACCTGGACTGGCAGCCCCCAGGGGCTGCTCCTGCCTTTCTCTGAAGCCTCTCACTTCCTTCCTTCACAGTGAGGGTCGCAGCCACACTGGGGTCCCTCCAGAGAACCATGTGGCCAAGTGCTTGGCCTAGTGTCCCTCTGCCTAGGAGGTTCTGCACAGCCTCTCCTACTTCTTTTTTTTTTATTATTATTATTTTTTATTAAATGATAACTTTGTACATTGATGCATTTATGGGGTTCAGTGTACTGCTTTGATATACAACGTGAAATGCTTACATTGAACTAAATAACACATCCATCACGATTATACCCATTTCTTAATAGTTTTGAAATGTACCATTGCATCATGCACGTTGCTTCTCCTACTTCTGAAGCTCAGCTCTCATGCCTACTTCTGGGTGGCCTCCCTGACCCAGGAGCCATCAGGCCCCTGAGCTTCCCCCATCAACACCCCACCCACACTGGGGCCACTTCTCCTCATGGCCACAGTGCTCAACCTGGCCCTGGTCCCAGCCCCAGACAGTGCGCCCTGCCGCCCACTGTCTCCGGAAGGCCACCAGCAGGCCTGCCAGAAGCATCTGGGAGGGAACCAAGCCGCCTCTGCACATCTCAGCAGCGTGTTTGCTTTTTCCGAGCGTGCTGCACATCCATTTCCCTGGCAGTGGTGGGAGCGGGCATTGTCAACAGTGGGGAGAACGCATTATGAATGATTCCACTTGAGTTCATTTTTAAAAGGAGGAAATCGATGGGCTCTTCCCGGCATCATCCACTCCCCTCCCCTGACCTCTTTGCTTGGGCCCAGCTGCTCCCTCGCCGCCACCTCTCTCCTCCTTCCTTCCCAGAAGGGGCTGGCCCTTGCTCAGAATTGTCACCAAAGCCTTGGGGGAATTGGGTTTCTCTTCCAAAGAAAGTGCTTGGTACTGGCTGAAGTGCCCACTCAGGTCCCTGGGTGGAAGAATTGGATCTGCAAGAAGGGTCTGTGCTGGAGGAACCCCCAAGGGCTCTGTGAGTGCCTTAATCATGCCTGCCCTGTGCAGGTCACTGGCCACCATTCACATGTGTTTCCAGAACTCATGGGAACACCTGCAAGTCAGTCCTAGAATCTGCTCTAGGGTTTCCTGACCTGACCAGCGAGGAAACTGAGCCTCAGAGGTGATCCCCAAGGACACACAGCTCAAAGGTGGCATTCTAAGCCAGGGCCACACCACCTTGGTTCAAACCCCCAGTCCATCACCGACAAGCTGAGTGACCAGTCACTTAACGTTTGCAAACCTCCATGTCTTCACCTTTAAATCAGCCTAATACAACCTGGATTCCGCAAGGCGAGGCTGTCCAGAAAGGCCCACCAGCACTGGGGTAGCTCACCCCCAGCCGTCCCCCTCCTGGTCTCCCACAGCCCCCAGGCCTGTCTGTGTTGACACCCTTGGTCCAAAGGTGGCCAGGCCTGCCCCTGCTGTGATGCCTGCAGCCTCAGGCAAGATTGAAATGAGAGTTCAGTGAAAACTCTCTTTATTAACTCTCCCTCACCCCAAAGTTGGGCCATTCATTTTCCTATTCTGCTTTGGAAGCATTTCCACAAATTCGCTCTCTGGCGATAACATGATTCAGCAAAGAAGAGGCCAATTCTGCAAGCTATGTGACCCGAGACTCTGTCCTTCCCTCTCTGGGCCTCAGTTTCCCATTTTGTAAAATACAAGGGCTGAACTACATGAATCACCCACCAGGACCCCCTCCAGCTGGGAGCTGCTTCTCCTTTCTGGGTGAGATACAGTTTCTGCAAACTCTGTATCAGTCAGGATTGGCTTGCCTGCCTGCAACAGCGGTGACTTTTTTACAGCGATTCCCATGGGAAGGCCAGGACTCCCGATATGCTCCCTCATACCAGGACTCATAGACTATCATCTAGAATTTTACTGGTCACTGGAAGAGGCAGAAAGAACTCTGAAGGGCCTAGTGTCAGAAAATCAGGGCCCAGCCTAGAATCACACTCAACTTCATCACTCAGCTAACATGTAAGTCAGAGCCAGTTACTCAGTCCCACCCAACCAAGAGCAAACCTGGGTGTGCAGGCTGGAGGGCAGGAGCAGATCGTGACACTGCCAGGCAGAGGGGCCAGCACAGACCCAGTGCTACTATGGAGACACAGAGACCCACACACACGCCCTGCCTCTGAGCCCATACAAGGGCATTGTGCATGGGGCAGCTTCATGAGACGACAGAGCAGGAACACAACCACACTGGCCAGCATCTAGGGACCCCAAGCACCCCAGAAATTCAGTGATTTGGTGGGGGAGGGATGAAAGGAGAGGTGGCAAGAATCAGAACTGGGAGTCACTGCTGGTTGTATGACTTTGTTCTCACATGCAGGGCCCTGCAAGGACCCAGACTCCCAGTGTCCCAGGGACAACCCAGGAAGGCCCTTCCTGTAGGAGCCACACAGTTGACACAGATAGAAGAGAGAAGCCTCCACCGAGTTATAACAACCACCCTAGGCCACGTTTACTGGGCCATCCAACTATGCTAGAAGCAGCCCAAAACAAATGTCTGTCCCCGGTCCTCAAACACCGTCCACTCGGCCACTGTCCATTCATTTAATGACCTAGGTTCAGGCAAGAACACCTCCACCAGCCCTATTCCCAGACAGCCTGTGGGCGAGGGCTAGCACCCAGCCCTGGTGTGGCTCCCCTCCACCATCCTGTGTCTCCCTGGCCTCTCTAGTACTGCCATACCAGCAGGGCATAGCATCCCCCAGCAGCATCCAAGGGAGGGTGCCAGTTGCACCCCGTGGCAGCCATGCCTTACTGCTCCCATGACACAAGTGAGACTATAGGGGCCCACAAAAGTCTTGACTTGCCCCTTGCTGACAGATTGCCCTGCAGGGACCACACCCAGCAGCCCACCTCTGGTAAGAAGCATGACCCAAGGCCAGCAGCCATAGAGCTTACTCCCCCCAGGAAGCCAGAATGGGGTGTGGACATCAGGAAACTGGGGAAAATCTTCCTTAGGACTCACAGCCAGGGGTTTGTCCCCAGATCTAAGCCCTAAGCTTCTTCCTCTGTACCTCCCAGACCTGCCCCCTGCCCAGCCCTTGTTCCCAGAACAACTTCTGTTTTTTGTAAAGCAAAATTGGAAGGATAAGGTTTGCTTTAGTAGCCTGCTTTTTGTACTTAGGCTTCATTGCAAGCATTTTTGTGTTAATTCATATGCTGTATCACCTTCATTCTAACCAGCTGCCACATGACAGTGGTTCCAGGAAATGAGAAGAAAAGAAAAAAAAATAACTCATAAACTCACTATTCCCATATTGGTACATGTTCTTCTAGCCTTTTTCCTATGCATAACTTCTGTTCACATACAAAGCAAAATCGCACGGATAGGGCATGCTTTTGTAGCCAGCCTTCTGTACAAGCATTTCATCATGCTAATTCATGTGCTTAGTAAAGCTTTTAATGGTAGTGATGGCATTCATTCTAATCATGCCATAATTTAGGTAGCCATTCCCCTATAGTGGACATTAAGTAGTTGCCAATTTGGGGCCACATAAATAAAGCCTCGGGGCCTCTCTCCAGCCAGCCCCACTGTAGAGGAGATCCAGGATTTGCCTCTTGCAGCCCCTGGAGGGGCCCATCTTTCTTCCCCAACGTCAGCTCTCCTGGGGTCTCCTTGCCCTGTGTGTGTGGAGCCACACAGTGACTGTATCCGTTGATGAGTTGGTTACTGGTTGGGGAAAACTAAGACAATGACTAGGGAGCGAGAGGAAGCAAGGGGCCCAAGAAGGCCACAGAGTGCAGCACTGTGGTCAAGCTGCTGCCCTCCCCACTCCCTGGCCAGGCTGCTCCCAGTCACAGGGAGGCCCCTCTAGACTGTCACCCAGGGCACCAGAGCACATGAGAGGGGTGAGGAAAGTTCAGGAGAATTCAGGGGGGGAGAGAGAGAAACCACTCACAATCACACAGGAGGTGGGGAGGGGAGCAAGAGAGAACAAGTGCCTGGTTGGTGGGGTGTGACATCTGACCAGACTTCACGAGCCTGGGGAGCACTTCACTAGGGTGTAGCCGTGGCCCCTGATGGCTCCCAGAGAACCACCAGGCCTCTGACCAGGATGGAGCCACAGCCTCAGCTGTGTACCTGGCAGCCTGCCTGCCCTTGGCCCCCAGAGGCAGCACTCCCCACCTCTGCTGTTCTGGAGGCTGCTCCCTCCTGCCAGCCTCCCCTGACCACTCTATCCTTTCTCACTGTGGCCTCTGTCGGCTCTCCCAGCTACTCCTCCTCCTCCTGGGGCCTTCCTGATCCAACCCAGACTAGACCTAACTGCAGCAGCCCAAGGCAGTGGGCACCTTCAGAGGGGGCACAGGAGAACACTGCAGACATGCAGTGTTCCAGGCAGAGGCCTCAGGGCCAGATCAAGGGCAGGAGCACACACAGTCACCCACTGAGATGCTGCCCAGGTGGAGGGGCTGTGTTCCAGGGCAGGCAGGCAGGCAGTGCTAGACAAGCCCAAGTGCAGTCCAAAACAGCTTTGGCTTAGCAAGGAGTGACTCCACACTGCTGGGCATGTTTTGGAGGTCTTGGTGGCCTCAGGCATCTCCAGAGCAGGCCAGAGTCCAGGGGTAGGTGGGGGCACACATGCCAGCCAGCATTGACAGGCATCCCCTGGAGCCCTTGAGCACCAGATAGAAGGCTGGGCACAAGGGGAGAGAACTGCAGGACAGAGAAAACGAAGGCAGGAAAGTCCCAGGAGTCACAGGGCTGCGGGAGGGCTGCTAGCCCCTCTGGGCCCACCTCAGCTGCAGAGACCCCTGGTCCGAGCTGCCCTCCCCCACAGCTCACACACATGTTGGCCCTAGGGAATGTGTCTAAAGGCCACTCAGTTGGCCGAGGCTGCTGGTGATCTGCTTGGCCTCCTGACTTCCCCCTGCCCACTCTTATCTGACAAAAGATTGTTCCCTAAAGCCTGTCCTTACCAGTCCACTCTCAGAGTCAGCTTCCTGGCAGCCAGGGTATGACCCTCATCCATGGAACCCCCAACCCTGCCTCACCTGTGCACCTCCTCTGCAGGGCTCCCCAGCAACATTGCACCCTTGACCACCAGGTGAGGCCTCCTCACCAGGGCCACCCCTCTCTCGCCCACTCCCAATGCCCGCTGCTGGCTGTGCTCCCTGAGGCTGCCAGGGCCTGTTCCATGCTAGACTTCTCTGAGTTTGCTCCCAAAAGTCCCATCCCAGCCTCAGCCTCACCCGTGGCTTAGGGGCAGGACCACTTCCAGACCCAGCTGTGATGAGGAAGGCCCCCACCCACGTAAGCATGGTCATAAAAAGCACATGCAGCCACAGATAGCTACCAGAGGATCACTAATAGAGCACGCAGGGCTTCCTACCTGGGGGACTTCTCATCCATGAAACACAGAAGTGGGGGGACCAAGGACCTGGCTACAGTGTCACTCCTGGTTGTCTCCACTGCAGTAAGCCCTCAACACAAGTAAAGCCACTAAGAGCAGAGACATCATCAAGGAAGCAAGGCCCCAGGAGGGAGCAGAAGCTGGCTTGGGGCTGGTGAGAGTGGCCCACCTTGCTGAGACCACAGTGGTAAGTGGAAGGGCATCTGAGCGTGGGCACCCATAAGTGCCAGCCAGTAGGATCCCAGGACAGGGACAGCCCCCACACATGCTGCTGTGACCAACGTGAATGCCCCAGTGTATCAATCAGTCAGCTAGGACTGCCTAACAAAGTACCGTACACTGACCAGGTAGCTTAAACAACCAAGCTTTGCTGTCCCACAGCTCTGGGGACTGCCAGTCCCAAATCAAGATGCCGACAGGTTTGGCTCATCTGAGGGCTATGAGAGAAGGATGTGTCCTCATCTCCTCCCATAAGTCATAGTGGATTAGAGCCCACCCTAACAACCTTATTTTACCTCGATTACCTCTGCAAAAGACCCTGCAATTCAAATAAGGTCACTTTCTGAGGTATGGGCGGTTAGGATCCAGCAGAATTTTGTGGGGTGGGTGCAATTCATTCCACAATGCCAGGTATCGGGAGATTCGTGCTGCCTCCCTGGGTTAGGAAAGGTGGCCTGGTACATGTTGGGTCTATTAAGTATAGAGTATAAATGTCCTAACACAATAATTAAGTAAACGAGATGAGGTATATATTAACCAGTGTAATGTAAACGGTCCTAATTCTATATAAAACCAGCACACTGTACTCCATAAATGCATTAATGTATACACAATCTATGTGTTTATGATTTAATTAAAAAAAGAAAAAAGAAAGTTGGCCTGGGAAGTTAGAGACCCTGTGAGGTGCCTGTGCTGCTGGCCATCAGTACAATAAGCCTCTTCCCGTCACCCAGGGCACGGCAGCAGGGAGGAGTTGAGGCTCTGAACCCAGCTGAGGGCTGGGTTTGCAGTCCTGTTTGCAGTCATCAGCTTTGCTCACTGCCTGTTTGGGGCTCTAAAATAATGCATTGATTTTTGAGCCAAGGCTAACTTTAGTTACCAGTGATGCTGCTAACAGGGGAAAAATAAGTCTTCATCATTATAAATGAATCCAAATGAATGAGCTAGCTTATATCTCACTGGAATTTGGGCTGCTGCTTTTTTTTTTCTTTATTGTCACAGTTTGCTGACATGGTTATTTCTAATTTGAAGCAACCTAAAAGAAATCTTGAACCAAACCCGACAGATTACCATTTGAGAAATATTAAAGGGATCTATTATTCTGCTTATCTATTGCTGTTTTACAAACTGTCCTGAGATCTAGTGACTTAAAACAATACCATTTGATTGTACCTCACTGTCTGGGGGTTCGGAGTTAGAGCAGGGCTTAGCTAGCTGATTCTTCTGCTCTATGGGATTGACAAGTGGCCTCAGCCTGTGGCTGGTCTGGAGGTCCAGTCTAGTTGGTGTGGATTTCACAACTAGAGTCGTCCCTCTCCTTATGAGCTTCAGGTCTCTCTGCAGGGTGTATGGGGCTCTGACATGGCAGCTCAAGCCCCCAAGAACCAGTGGTCCAGAGAAGCCAGGACCCCAGGCCTGAACCTGACAGGGGAAAGGCCCAGTCCCCCTTGTTATGGGGAGAGTATTTTAGAGAGGACTGGGCCCACCCAGCCCCTGACACTAGTTGGCCTCAGGCCTCAGGTGATTTTCTGGTCCTTAAATGCCTGGGGGTGACCACCATGCATCGTGTCATAACATGCCAGCCCTTAGAAGCCGTCCACCTAAACCCCTCCCTTCCTGCTGAAGCGAGGGAGGCCCCAGAGGAGGGGTCTGTCCAAGGCACATGCCAAGCCCCACCTAGGCTGCTCAGCTCAGAGGCCCCCCATGCCCACCCAGCATAACAGTCCTTCCTCCATCCCTCCCTCTGCAGGACCTCATACGTCTAGGTCACGGTGGATGCTCTTCAAAGTTCCTGAGGACTTACAACTCAGAATCTCCAAACTCCAAGATCTGGGCAGCCCAAGATGAAGGTAGTACCTCCATTGGGGGGGGATGCAGGTCTGTCCAGGTCTGGCTGAGCCCAAGCCACCCCTCTGCAGGGACCCCAAAGTCTATCTCAACCCATCAGCTAAGACTCCAACTCCTAGGGTTCCAGCCATCCCCCTTACCTTTCACAGCCCTGTCTGTGGACCCCCACCCACCTACTCACCTTTGGTGAGTGAGGCCCCAAAGGCCTCACCTTTGGCCAGAGTTCCATACTATGTAAGAGGACCCAGGCCCTACCTCATACATGCATAAAGAAATTTCCAAACCCCCACCCAGAACCAGTGACTTTGGGCAATGGTGCCAAGATGTGACAAGGCAGGCCATGAAACTTCATAGGTACTGGGAGATGGCAGTTGCTGGCATTGTTATCATCAAAGGGATTCTCATATCTTCTCCATGCTACATTTGGCCGACAATGTACGGTGGAAGAGATTCATTAGTTCCACCATATATCCTGATTGGAACCATAGCCAGAATCATAGCCACTTTCCAGAGGCCAAAAAAAAAATGGTTTTCCTTGACTTGCTACAGACTGGCTCTGTTACCAGGTGCATGACCTCCTTGAGGCTCTGGGATTTCTCCCAACTGCTTGTACTGGCCTTCATCTCAGCTATCATCCCACAGCCCAGCATGCATGGGTTGTCCCCGAATCCCAGCAAACATGATGCCTAACAGTGATATTTCAGACACAGGAAGTTCACTAAGTATTTGTGGCACAGCTATCACATATGTGAGAGCTGGGGAGATGCAATGCAGTCCCATACAGCAGAGGTGGAGAGAGGTCTGGCCAACACCAAGCGCGCATGCACAGCTTAGTGTCAGAGGACCTACACGACAGACTGCTGGGCTCCTGCATTGGGTAGCTGCTGGAGGGTACAAAAAGGGAGCCATGGACCAGCCACAGAGGAGGCAGGGCCCACCACAGAGCTGCAGCAGACTCTGCCTCCCCACCTTGGAGCTAAGAACTAGTTGCTCCATGGGTCACACTCAAGAAAAACAGGGGCTGTGCATGCCTAGATGCCAAAGAAGCAGACCAACAGCAATTGAATCATGTATATATGATGCAGTTTTGTAGAAGTGCCACTGACACAAAGGAGAGAGACACCTCTTCAGACTGGCTCACCTCAGCCCACTCTTGTTCCACTCTGTGTGCAGTCTCTGACTACCCGAATACAGACCGGAGTGAAGCACCCAGCCCCCGCCCTCACCCTGCCTCTCCCTACTGCTTGAGCTCTCCACATGACATCCCTAGGGAGCCCCATGCAGCCTGGAGAAGCGACAGATAGTACCCACATGGCAAACCTTCACCAGCAGCAAGGGGGAACCAGGCAGCAAATGCCTACTCCCTTCTCTCTTTCCTCTGTCCTACAGGACAGCCCTGAAGCCCAGGGCTGAGCTTCCCAGAGGCTGCAGCCCAGTGTGACACCCTCTCACAGGCACCCCCTCCTGCCTACTGCATGCCTGCCTTCCCTTCCTCTCCTAGACTCACACCTAGGAGCATC
Source organism: Galagoides demidoff (assembly GCA_963574575.1). Classification (NCBI taxonomy): domain Eukaryota; kingdom Metazoa; phylum Chordata; class Mammalia; order Primates; family Galagidae; genus Galagoides; species Galagoides demidoff. The sequence goes on from CAUYQV010095842.1 coordinate 29,106, forward strand.
CTGGGCATAGAGGCTCAACCTAGCATTGCCCCTCCAGGAACCACATGGCAGGTCTGAATCCCAGGACATTATTGCTGGAAGGGCCTTCAAAGTCACCTTGTTCAACCCCAGGCCTCTCCTTCCATGTTATAGATGAAGGAAGGACACTCTAGGGGAGGAATAAATGTCTTTTCTTGACCCATTACTAGGTTCATGGCTGAGACCCCTGTAACAAAAGACAGACCAACAAGAGAAAAGCATACACGTGTATTTAATATACCTAGAGAAGTACCATCAGACAAAGTGCATATGATCTAATGGCAACAAATCCAGGGAACCTAGCAAGGCTTGTTATTTTGCATTCTTCTCTGTGTCCCCTGTCTTCAGAGATAGGCACTACTTTCCTTTCCTTCAGGTGTAAAGAGAGCATCATCTCTCAGATGAGAGTTGATGGGAAGGAAGTCAGAGGACTTCCTGCTTCTGCTATTTTCTAAATGCCAATGCATTGCATTTTGGGGTTGCGTAACTCTATCAAAGCCCAGAGTTGAAAAGCCTACACAATTAACAGCAGAATTAAGATTCGGTCACGTTGTGTCTGCTAAGTCAATCATCTTTGCTCCTCACCCTGCTCTTTTTTTCTGACACCCCATACATGTATTCGTGCCAAGGCCCAAGAAAGACAGTACTAGAACAAAGGTGATAGCATTTACTAGAGATATTTCAGGTTCTACTTTTCCCTACTTCTCCCCACTAAATTCACCTGGACCCTGAAAAGGGTGCATGCAACACACAAGCTACCAAGGGAGGTTGCTAAAAAAAAAAAAAAGTAAGAAGAAAGCAAGCTGGCCAGGCACTTCAGGACTGAGGAGCAGCACAGTAGAGGGGGGTGTCTTGCATCCCCCACCCGAAAGAAGAAGCATTTCCCAGTCCCAACCTAGCAGCAGAAGACAACTCAGGTGGGCTCATACCTCCCCCAGATTCACTGGGAGTTCCCCATGTACCCGCCACACATACACACACACACACATAAACATACACACCCCATTAGGCAAGCCTGACACCACCAGTAAAAGTGATGAATTAGAAGTCCTGTCAGAATAAGTGGCAAGGAAAATCCTCTCCTTCCCCACTGAGCTTGAGACTCCCCTTTTCTCCTGAGAGATGCCAGGGCAGGCAGAGCCAGCAAGAGAGACTTCCATAAGCAGCCTACTCTAGAAAGGCTCTCTGTCCTCTAACCAGAAAGGATCCAGCTGCAGCAAGTGGCTGGGTATGAAAAGCCCTTCATCCCTATGGGTCCAAGACTCTCCTCTCCCACTCAGAGATACCCTCATCCTATGGGGGCACCAGTAAAGTGTTGTTATAACTTCCCTTTCCACCAAGAAATGCTAGGTAGCTTGACCTAATGCAGCTCCTTCTGCCCCATAAGCACCAGCAGGGCCAGTGGGAGCCTCAGCAGACCTCAGTGAGAGCACAATGCTTTGAAGTTGCACTAGAACAACCACCAACAAAGTATATTGCATGATAACCTAAACCTAAAAAAAAAATAGATTTATATGGGACCCAGAGACTTCTAACATAATAGATAAAATGTCCATTATACAAGTTTTTTATAAATCATTTGTCATTTCAGTAACCAAGAAAATCACAACTCAAGTGAGAAGAGACAATTAACACCAACACCAAGATGAATCAGACGTTGGAATTATCTGACAAGGATTTAAAGCAGAGATCATAAAAATAGTTTAACAATCAATTACAAATTCAACTAGAACAAATTAAGAAATAGAAAAATCTCAGCCCACAATCACAACAATAAAAAAAAATCAACAAATGGGACTTAATTAAGCTGAAAATCTTCTGCACATCTAAGGACACAACAAGCAAATAAACAACCTTCAGAATGGGAAAAGATATTTGTATGTTACAAATCTGACAAAAGGTTAATAACTAGAATCTACAGAGAACTCAAATTAATCAATAACAAAAAAGACCAAACAATTCCATCTATCACTGGGCAAAAAACATGAACAGAAAGAAGACAGATGAATGGCTAACAAACATGAAAAAAATGTTCATCATCCCTAATCATCAGAGAAATGCAAATCAAAACCATAGTGAGTTATCACCTGACCCCAATGAGAATAGCCCATATCACAAAGTCTCAAATCTGCAGATGCTGATGTGGATATGGAGAGAAAGGAACACTTTTACATTGTTGGTGGAATTGCAAACTAATATAGGCTTTTTGGAAAGAAGTATGGAGAATCCTCAAACAGCTAAAAGTTGACTTTCCATTTGATCCCACAATTCCATTACTAGGCATCTGCCCAAAAGAAAAAAAAATCATTTTATTTTAAGAATATTTGCAGTAGATCATTTATCACAGCTCAATTTTCAATTGCCAAGATGTAGAAACAACATAAATGCCCAGTAACCCAGGAATGGATTAATAAACTATGGTATATGTTTACTGTGGAATACCACTCAGCCATAAAAAATGAAGACTTTATGTCTTTTATATTAACCTGGATGGAGTTGAAACACATTCTTCTTAGCGAAGTATCACAAGAATGGAAGAGCAAGTATTCAATGTACTCAGTACTAATATGAAGCCAGTAGATGACCTAATACATGCACACATAAAAGGAAAACTCAAATCAGTTCAAGTTGGGGGAGGAGGAAGGAGTAGGAGAGAGGAGAGGAGGGAGTGATTGGTGTGCTCCCATTTAATGGGCACAATGTAAGCATATATGGCACACCTCCTGAATGCAGGACACAACTACAACAGGGAGTCTACCTAATAAATGCAAACATTGTAACCTAATTGTTGGTACCCTCACATTAATCTGAAATTTAAAAAAAAAAGAAAATCTCAGACCCAAAATTATAAATTATAAAAAGAATCAAATGAAAATCATAGAACTGAGAAAAGTAATAAATAAATGTAATAACATTTAATGTAATAACAAATAAAAACTGCTGGATGGGTTCAATAGGATGGGAGAATATAGATAATAGAATCCAGTATTACACATACAGATGGCAAACAATAGAATTTACCCAATCTGTACAACAGAGAGAACAAGATTTTTTTAAAATAAACAAAATTTCAGAAACCTATAGGATAACAACAAAAGATCCAACTTTTTTTTTTTTGAGACAGAGTCTCACTATGTCACCTGCAGCAGAGTGCTGTGGCATTAAAGCTCACAGCAAACTCAAACTCTTGGGCTTAAGTGATTCTCTTGTCTCAGCCTCCCAAGTAGCTGGGACAATGCCTGGCTTTGTTGTTGTTGTAGTGGTCATTGTTGTTTTAGCAGGCCCAGGCTGGGTTCAAACCCACCAGCCCTGGTGTATGTGACCAGCACCTAACCACTGAGCTACAGGTGCCAAGCCAAAAAGATCCAATATTTACATTAGCAAAGCACCAGAAGGAGAAGACAAAGAGTGAAGCTAAAAGAGTATTTGGCTGAAAACTGCCCAAAGTAGATGACAGACACAAATCTACAGATTCTAGAAAATGAACCAAAAGTATAAACCCAAAGAATTCCACACCAAGAAGAAATCTTGAAAGCAGCAAGAGAGAAATGACCATCAGAGCTGTCATCATCAACACCTCTCAGCAAGACACCACCATACACTGACACAAATGCAGCTATGAGACACTGATATACCAAGGTGACAAAACCTTGCTGGTTGTTTGTACAGTGCTGCCAATGTAAGTGCAAGTTCATGAACTTTAATTGTCAGACATTGTACAATAACAGTTCTGATGAGCATTCCAGAAAAAGAATTCCAAAATTGCTTTGAAGGGTGGACTAGGTGCTGATGACAGTATATAGCTTCCCAAGAGGAGTACTTCAAAGGTGACCATAGTGATTTTCAGTTATATGGTGTGTAACACTTTTTCTGGGACAAGTTCACAAACTTGCCTGTCAGACCTCATATGGAAACCTGGATGTGGTGGCTCAAAGTGCTATATTCCCAACACTTTGGAAATCTGAGGCAGGAGAAACACTTGAGGCCATAAGTTTGAGACCAGCCTAGGCAACATAGTAAGACTCAGTCTCTGTGAATAATAATTTTTGAAAAACAGCTGGGTGTGGTGGCACACACTTTAATCCTAGCTACTTGGGAGGCTGAGGCAAAGGATCACTTGAGTCCAGGAGTTTGAGGTTGTAGTGAGCTATGACTGCATCACTGTACTGTAGCCTGGGTAACACAGTGAGACCATACCCCTAGAAAAACAAAAAAAAGTCATGTATGTATATTGTAATTTCAGAGCAAGGAATAAAAATAAAATAAAATACAAAGATATACATTCAAAAGAAATAAAAGCTATATAAATAATTCAAGATTGAATCCTAAAATGTGTTCATTAACCAGCCCAAAAGCAAGAGAAGGGAAACAGAGGAACTAGAACTCCTCTGTTCTAGCAATTAGAAATTTAAAAAAAAAACATTAGATGTCAAACTTAAGTGCTAACATAGCAATATTACCTTCAATATAAATGGTCTAAATATTCCAACCAAAAGACAAAGATTACAATAGTAGTTTTTTTTTAAATAACCAAATACATACTGCTTATAAGAAACTCTTCTCAATTTAGTGACATACATAGGTTGAAAGTAAAAGCATGAAAAAAGACATACCATGTAAACATTAATTAAAAAAAAAACAGGAGTGACTGTATCAATAATAGATAAAATAGAGTTCAGAGAAGAAGCATTCCTAGAGACAAAGAAGGATATTACATAACGAAAATATGATCAAACCACCAGGAAGACATAAGGATCCTAAATGAATATGTATCACATAATAGAGTCTCAAAATAAATAAAGCAAAAACTGACACAGCTAAAAGGAAAAATAGATAAAGCCATAATTACAGTAGGGGACTTTATACTTGTCTTTCAGCAACTGATAGAACTGCTGGACAGAGAAAATCAGCAAAGATACAGAAGGATTGTGAGTAACAAAATCAACCAATGAGATTAAATTGGCATATGTAGACTATTCCACCCCAATATAACAGAATACACATTTTTTTAAGCAGCCGTGAAACATTCACCATTCACCAAGACAGGCTATATCCTAGTCCGTAAAACAAATCTCAACAAGTTTAAAATAATTAAAATTATACACAATGTGCTTTTTAGCCATAATGAACTCAAACTGGAAATCAATACCAAAAATACAAGAAAATCTTTATACACATAGAAATTAAACATCACGCTCCTAAATAATACATAGATCAAGGGGAAGTCTCAAAAGGCAATTTTAGAAATACCTAGAACATAATAAAAATGAAAATACAACATTTGTGTGATACAGCTAAAGCAGTACCGAGAGAGAAATATAGCATCATTGTATAGAAAGCAATATAACCAATCAATAAACTCAAATACATAACCTAAGTTCCTTCCCTCAAGAAACTAGCAAGAAAAGAGCAAAACAAACTCAAAGCAAGCATAGAGAAAGAAATGAAGATAAGAACAAAAATCAGTGAAATCAAAAATAGAAAAACACTATGGAAAAATGAATAAAACAAAAAAAGTGATTTGAAAAAAATCAATAAAATTAATAAACCTCTAGCAAGAATGACAAAAGTAAAAAGGGAGAAGTCACAATTGGTAATATTTCTATAGATCCTACAGTCATGAAGAAGACAGTAAAGGAGTACTATAAAAAACTTTATACTCATAAATCTGACAATTTAGAAAAAAAAGAACAATTCATTGAGAACTATAAAGTATCAGAATTCGCCAAGACAAAATAGATGGGTGAATTTGATGGCTTTCTGAATAGCCCATCAAAGAAATTCAATTCATCACTTAAAATCTCCCCTCAAAAACTATTCAGGACCATATGGTTTCACCAGAGAATGTTATTAAACATTTAAAGAAGAATTAATATCAATTTTTCAAATCTATTCTAGAAGATTAAAAGGAAAGAGGGAATACTTCTCAACTCATTTCATGAGGCCAGAATTATCCTGATACCAAAACCAAAGAGAAAAGTGCCTTCCTGTATCTGTCGTAGACTTAGATGCAAAAATCCTCAACAAAACTAAAAAGAAACCCTACAGTGTATAAAAAGTATTGCCTACTGTGACCAAGTTGAATTTATTTCAGAAATGCAAGAATGATTCAACATTTCAAAATTTATCTATGTAATCTACCAAGTCAGCAAAGTAAAGAAGAACAATCACGTGATCACAACAATTGATGCATAACAAGCATTTGACAAAATTCCAATATGCATTTATACCTTTTTTCAATTTCTTGAAAAGCTAGGAGCAGTAGGAATTGCCTCGACTTGTAAAAGAATATGTACAAAATAATTATAGTTAACATTATACTTAATGTTGAAAACTCAGATGTTTTACCCTAACATCAAGAAAAAGGCAAGGATATCCAAACCTCATCGCTCTTATTCAATGTAGTACTAGATGTTCTAGTCACTTTAATAAGGCAAGAAAAAGAAATAAGGCTCGCACCTGTAGCTCAGTGTCCATGGCACCAGTCACATACACTGGAGCTAGCAGATTCAAACACAGCCCAAGCCTGCTAACAACAATGACAACTACAACCAAAAATTAGCCAGGCATTGTGGCAAGCACTTGTAATCCCAGCTACTTGAGAGACTGAGGCAAGAGAATCACTTAAGCTCAAGAGTTTGAAGTTGGTGTGAGCTGTGACACCATGGCACTCTACCGAGAGTGACATGGTGACACTCCATCTCAAAAAAAAGGAAAAGAAATAAAAGGCTTAGGGAACAGACAGACAGAAAGAAACAAAACTATCTACATTTTAAAATGACATAATTATGTACATAGAAAATCTCAAAGGATCTACATGCATACACACATACACAGCCTCTTAGAATTAACAAGTGAGTTCAGTAAAGTCACAGGATGCAAGATCAACACACAAAATCAAACATATTTCTATATCCTAATGATGAAGTACAGAAGCCAAAATTTAAAATACAATACCATTTGTAATTACTCCAAAGAAAATGAAATATTTAGATTTTACAAAAAGTAAAACTTATACAGAATCTGTATGCTGAAAATTACAAAATGCTAATGAAAATAAATCAAAAAAGACTTAAATAAAGGGACATTCTATTTTCATGGTGTGAAAGACTTAAAATAGCAAAGATGCCAAGGCTCCCTCATTGATTGACTTAATGCAATTCCTATCAAAATCTAAACAATGTTTTATGAAGACATAGATAAACTTATTCTAAAATGTATATGGGAGAATGAGTGCAGTCGCTCACACCCCTAATCCTAGCACTTTGGGAGACTGACGCAAGAGGATCACGTGAGCCCAAGAGTTGGAGGTTGCTGTGAGCTATGACACCATGGCACACTGCCAAGGGTGACAACTTTGTCTCAAAAAATAAATAAAAATAAAATACATATAGAAAATCCCAGGAACCAGAATAGAGAACAATCTTGAGATAAGAAAAAATAAAATGGGAGTAAATATTACTGATACTAAATCTATAGTAATCAGGACATTGTAGCACCATGACATAGATAAATAGAACAGAGTAGAGAACTCAGAAATGGACCCAAATATGCCCAAGTGACTTGTGACAAAAATGCAAAATCTTTTCAATAGAAGAACTATGTTTTCAAAAAAATAGGATCATAGACAAATATAAAACATAACTCAAAACTTTCAAAAAAACATGGGAGAAAATCTTCAGAATCTAGGACTAGGCAATGAGTCCTCAGACTTGACACCAAAAACCTCATCCATTATAAAACAATTGATATATTAGACCTCACCAAAATTTGAAACTTTTGTTCTGTGAATGAGCATATAAAGATGAAAAGACAGGCTACAGACTGAGGGAAAACATTTGTAAAGCAATATCTGACAGAGAGCTAATCCCTAGAATATATAAATCCTATCAAAACTCAACATTTAAAAATCTACTTGGGAAGAAGGAGCAAGATGGTGGCTGAGTAACAGCTTCCTTGCAAGTGGGCATGATGACACTGGGGAGAAAAGACTCCAGGCATCTCTGGTTGGTGGGGTCTGCCCAGAAACATTCCTTTGGGGACACAGGCAGTCAGTGAAAGACTTCTGGACCCAATGAGGAGGACAAAAGCAGTGGAGAACTGGCAAGTGGTTGCATGTGTTCATTTGGTCTAATCCTGCCAGTAGCTGTAAGTATAGCAGCAGTGAGACTGCAAACTGGAAAAGCCTTACCTGTGAGCTGCTTTTTTTTTGGACTTGGCATTCATTTGAACTACCTTGTGAGAACTTGGGCAAGAATGCAGAGGACTTTAAGCATTGTCTAGGGGCCCCAACTGCACTGCTGAGCTGGACGGAGCTAATAGTGTTTGGCTGTGGGCTGTGCAGAGCCATTGTGGGAGAACTGCCATGGCAAGCCCCGCCCTCAGGATTGCAGTGTGAGGATCAAGTGGAAGACCTTGGGTTAGTAATCTACTGACTGACCAGCCTAAAGGCGGGGACTAAGATGCCTTACAGCAGGGGTCCTCAAACTTTTTAAACAGGAGGCCAGCTCACTGTCCCTCAAACCGTTAGAGGGCCGGACTGTGGGCCCTGGGATGAGTCAGCTGCTAAGCAGGACAGGCAGTAGCAGCAAAAACACCCCGAAAGCTCGATAAATGTCCTAGGCAGGCTGCATGTGGCCTGCAGGTCACCTTAGTTTGAGGATGCCTGCCTTACAGCCTTGACCCTCGGGAGCATAGAGTAAGACTGGTTTTGGCACACTGAGTAAGCAGGCAGCCACTTGAGGAGTGATCCCAGCGATAAGTGCTTTCCTGGGAAAACTTCTGCTTAGCCAAGGATAATAGTTAAAAGTGCCTTTTAAGCAGGGTGAGGAGAGATTTAGGCTCTCCACCCTGCGGGATTTGAGAAATCAGCAAAGGCCTCCACTCTCCATCCCATATAGCTGTATCAGCATCATGATTAACATCTCATACCCCAGAAGATCACCTGATGCTCAGACAATATTCAGCAAGATACATATACTGCTTTGTTTTTGTTTTATTTTTTTTGTAATTTCAACATTTTCCCTCTAGATTTTTCTTCTTTTTTTCTTTCCTTTCTTCATTTTTCTAGTTTAAACATAATTTTCCATTATTGCCATCTTTAACAATTAGAACTTCATTTTTGCTACTGTTTCTACACCTATTATTTTGTTTTCCCCCAATTTTATCCCATAAAGTTTTCTGTTTGCTGGTTTTGGTTTGATTTATGCCATTTTTGTCTTTCCTCTCTACTTGGTGTAGGTGGAATACTGTGTCTGCTCAGGGTGGCAAAGAGCTGCTGACCTCAAGGGAACCACCCAACCTGGCACCCCCAGGGGTTGGGGGCTTTTAAGTTTGGGTCAAAGTACCCTACTATACACCTATATTGCTCCAGTCTCCCTATTTCTGTGCCTCTCTTCTTTTTGTCAATATTCCCTTTTATTCACCCCTTTTCCTTTCTCTTTTTTCTTTTCTTTTTTTTCTCTTTTTTTTTTTTTTAATCTTTTTTTACTTCTTGCTCTTCAATCTCATCCTTCTGGTCATGTAACAAAAGGACTCATCAAAACACTAGGCCAGAGGCATGATACCTTAAAGAGCAAGAGGAAGTAAAAGGAAAATTAGGGCAAGGAAATAGATAAAAGAAAATGCTCATGAGGAAGAATCAGCAGGAAAATCCTGGCACATAAAAAAACAGTCCAGAGCAACTCCCTCCCCACTGACCAAGAGACTATGAGGTAGCTGCTGCAGAGGATTCCACCTATAAAGAAATGTTAAAAATGACAGAAAGGGAATTTAGAATACAGATGATGAAAACAATAAAGAAAATGATGGAAACAATGAGGGAAATTGCTGATAAAGTGGAAAATAACCAAAAGGAAATCCAAAACAGAATCAAATAAGAAATGAATGATATGAAGAATATAGAAAGAATACAGCAGAGCTGAAAGAACTGAAGCAGTCAATTAGGGAACTTAAAGATGCAATAGAAAGTATCAACAACAGATTAGACCATGCAGAAGAAAGAATCTCAGAGGTAGAGGACAAAGCTCTTGAGATATCTCAGATAGTTAAAGAGGCAGAAAAGAAGGGAGAGAAAGCAGACTGTTCACTGACAGAATTATGGGACTTTATGAAGCATTCAAACATACGAGTTATAAGTATCCCAGAAGGCAAAGAAGAATGCCCCAGGGAGATGAAAGCCATATGTGAGAATATTACAAATAAAAATTTTTCAATATCACCAAAGATTCTGACACACTCCTTTCAGGGAGATATCAGACCCCAGGTATCCAAAGTCAAGACTAAAGAAAAGATTCTTAAAGCTGATTGGATTTTGAGCACCAGGAATAGCTAAAAGAGATAAAAACAGATGCATCTGGTGAGTGAGTGGGGGATGGGAATATGAGAGACAGATAATTATTTTATGTAAGATTTTTAACTTAATCAAATCCCATTTATTTATTTTGTTGCTGCTGTAATTGCCTTGGGGTCTTAGTCATAAATTCTTTGCCTAGACCAATGTCTAGAATACTTTCCCCTACATTTTCTTCTAGAATTCTTATGTTTTCATGCTTTATATTTATATTTTTATCCACCTTTATTAATTATAGTGGGTGATGAGAGATAGGGGTCCTGTTCCACTATCTTGCATGTGGCTATCCAATTTCCCAGCACTATGTAATTAATAGAGCTAATCCCCTGTGTTTGTCATCTGATTTGTCAAAGACCAGCTGACCTTGACTACAGCAAGCGTGGGTTATCTGCCTGCATCAGGGACTGTCATCTTCCCTTCACCTTCCTTAGTTAGAGGTGGGGCTCCATCTCCCTCCACGTCAGACATGTTGCAGGGTGAGGGAGAGATTCCTCTAAGAAGGAAAGGTGTCCTGGTGTGGAGTAGCCAGAAAAGGGGCAAAGGTCCACTGTTCTCAGTCGCCTAAATAAAAGAGTGAAGGCTTTTCCATGAATGAAGTAATTTTTAAAATAGTGTCTCCATACTGGAAGTGGTGGGTTCAAACCCAGCCCTGGCCAAAAAACAAAACAAAACAAAAAACAAACCAACAAAAACTAATAGATAAAATAGTGTCTGCAAAATAAGATGTCTCTTAAAGATGCAATGGTTTTCCCAGTGTCACAGAAGTAGACTTGAGTCTGTACTGGCTCTGGGAGAACAGCAAAGTAGGGAACAGAAAAGGTGCTCTGTCTTGGCAAGATGTGGTGGCTTATGCCTACAAGCCCCCAGCTGTGGCAGCCCAAGGTGGGAGGACTGCTTGAGACCAGAAGTTTGAGAGCACCCTGAATAGTACAGTGAGATCTCATATCTACACAGAATTAAAAAATTAGCAAAGCATGGTAGCACACACTTGTATCCCAGCTACTCAGGGGCTGACACAGAGGAAATTGAGGTTTCAGTGATTTTATGTGATGACACTGCACTCTAGCCCTGGCAACAGAGCAAAATTCTGTCTCAAAAAAAAAAAAAAAAACTGGTTCTTGTGGAATCTCCTAGAATACAAAATGCTAAAGACTTCTATTCCAATCACTGAATCCCCAGAAGACTTTAGTTTTGATCTGTTCAGGTCTATTCTTGTAGTTGTAGGCACTTAGTTGCTCTTTCTTTCAATAAACATCTTCTAAATCATTGCATAAACACGCAATGCACTGACATCCCTCAGTGTATAGGAGACAACCTTATAAAAAATACAGGCACTATACACACTTGTTGATTGATGATTTGGTTTTGGGTTTTGGGTTTTCCAGCTGAGGTGAGGTATTGATGGAAATGGCAGAAAAAAGACTCCAAGCTCTTTGAAATCATCTTGCTGACTCATAATCCTGGGCATAAGTGATCCTCCTGCCTCAGCCCCCTGAGTTGCTGGAACTAAAGATACTGGCCGCTGGGCAACAGGAATGTTTTCACTTTCTGTGGAGACAGTGTTTTACTTTTGCTTTTGCTGGACCTCCTGAGTTCAAGGGATTTATATGCCAGAGTGCTAGGAATTAATGCCCCAAACTTACTTAAAATGTGACAATTTATGAGTGATAAGGATCTCAAAATTTAAAAAAAAAACTGAAGAATGCAATTTTGAATTTTAAATTTGTTTCTAGTAGAGTCTACTAGAACACCAAACACTGAACTTGAATTCCAATAACCATATCCCTAAAAGATCCTAGTTTTAGACCTGATTAAGGTCTATGCTGTGATGGTATACAAGTTCACTTTCTTTCACTAAATATCTTCCAAATCTTCTCATAAACATGCAATGTGCTGGTCTTCCTTGGTACATAGGAGACAGTCTTATAGGAAATATGGGCACTCCAGACACTGGCTGATTGAGTTTTGGGTTTCCCTTCGGAGGAGAGGTGTTCATGGAAATGGCAGAAAAGTAGACAAGGTTTTTGAAATCATCTTTCTTACCCACAATCTTGCTTTTTACATATTTGCATACATTCTCATTTTTCT
>CAUYQV010095845.1:0-19111 GCA_963574575.1 Galagoides demidoff
CTTACTGGTTTACTTGCCTATCTTCTTTGCTATTCAAGGTGGGGACTATTTCATTTCTGGGTCTCTTGTGTCTCTCCTGGGACATGGCATAGAGCTGGCCCTGAGCAAATCCTGGTGAAATGACAGAAAGAAGACACACCACAGTCAACCGTGAGAGCAGTGATTCTAGATAATCCAAGGCCCAAACTACCCTTCTGTTACTTAAAACAGGTCATTAGCCGCACTTTCTGAATAACCATCCAATCGATGTCTTTGGGTCACAGAGGGAACTGATTTTAGATTATACTTGAAGCAGGCAGAGATTCTGTGGAGGCAGGAAGCCTTTTGTAGGCACTTAAACTCATTTTTGGCTCATTTTGTAGGAGCTTAAACTCAATCTTGGAAACTCCAAGGAAACACCACAATTAAAATGTTGCTTTTAAACCTCACCGGACATTGTTTCAAAGGAAGAATACTGTTGTCTTGTGGAAGGAGCTCAGGCTTTCAAGTTGGGCAGCCATGGATTTGAAATGTAACTGATACCAAGTAGCTGTGTGATCCAATCTATATTCTGCATCTAATCTCACTTAGCCGCAATTCCTGTACTTGGAAATCAGAGTTAACATCTAACTTGCATTCTTACTGCAAAAATTAGAGCTAAGGTGTGTGAGGGTTTTATTTTTAAGACTACAATAAATCCCCAGACTGCAAAAATGTTTGAAAGAAAAAGATGCCTCAATTTTGAATTTGTGTTTAGAATTTGGAACTGAGAGATAGGAATTGTGTGCTCCCCAATTGTGTGCGCCCCAAAGCAGCCTATGGTCATAACAGGGCACCAAGCCATCTTACTACAAGCCCTTTGCAAATTTCCAACCATTCTTTAAAGAGTTAACTTGTATTATAACATCATTAGCTCCTTAACCAATGGGATTTCTTCTACTAGTGGCATCAAGAATATTCCTGCCAAAAAATGAGAAAGTGGTTTTGAAATAAAACTCCCAGAGCATAACTCACATGTAAGTACTTTCAGAGATAGGAGGAGATCGCCCGAGGCTGGAGCTGCCATTACTGTTCTAAGCCAGATAGGTGTTATGTGATAAGGAAGAGCAAAGGGAGGCAGAGAATCACCAATAAAGTCTACATCCTCAGGGCCTGCTCCAGAGTGGCCTCTGGACCGCATCACGCTGTCAGGCCGGTGGGTCCTAAGGGAGACGATTTCCCAGGGCCCCGCCCGTGAACGGCAGCAGAGCGCTGCGGTCGCCCTGTAGGCCCAGAACAGCCGGAGCACAGAGCCGGGTGGCTGTGTGGCCGACCTTACCCCACAGCTGCTGCCACACTGCACACCCATTGGTACTGTACGGGAAAATGCCAGATGCTAAAGGAAGCACATGGAGATTTGTTGCAGCATTTCCGACACTTGCCAAATCATACCAATTACCCAGGGATTGTTAAAATAAAATAAAATCCTGGTCCCTTCCCTGGAGATTGAAACAGAAAGTTGAACACAGGACCTAGGGTTTGGGGCTACTTTAAGCAAGCTCCTACCGGGCGGCTCTGCCTCTCAAGCTGAGCACGGACACTGATGCAGACCCATGACCAGCAGCACCGGCAGCACCCGGATCTGCTGCAGGACCAGTCCTGGGGCCTCACTCCCGACCTATGGAATCAGAAACGCTGGCGTGGAGGTGGTGAGGGGGCAGCAACCTGTTTTTTAGATCCTCAGCCACACTAAAATTTGAGACTTGCATTTGTCAGATACGGCCCAGAGAGCTGGAAGTCGGGAGCATCACTACAGATCAGCAAATGGTCCTAGTCCCAGTCCTCCCAAAGCCAGGAAGGGCCGGGTGTTAATCCCCGGACTGACAGCTGCTCTTCCCCTGACATCACTATCTCCTTCTCTGTTTTCTATGGAATAGTTTTCTTTTGTGACTCACTCTCAATTTCCCAACCGACCAAGCTCACTCCGCCCTCTCCTTCTGATAGCAAACATGCTTTGTTATTTGTTTTTCCACCTGACTTTCTCTTGCATCTTTGCTCCTGCCTTAGTGATATTAGTTGGATGCCCAACTGGCTTTGACGATTTATCATTGAACCTTACACTTCTGTCAAAATGCCTTGCAATCTTGGAATGTATCCAGAGATCCACTATAACTTTTTTCAAGGAAAGTTTTAGCATTTAGCTAAGCGTCTTGTCCTTCTTATCAAGCCTCAGCTTTTTTTTTTTTTTTTTTGTCTTGGAAGGTCAAGGCAATGCTGAAAGATATTATTGGTTTTCAAACTGCTGTCATTTGAAGGCTAAATCCTGGAGTCATCAATATGCAAATGTTCCCAGTTGGCACAGAGAGACAATAAAGGAATCAGTAATCAGCCAATGAGACAATTTGCTAGCAGCGCAGTGAGTAGGGAGTATTAGTACTAGTCTCTTATGGCTGGCATAACAAAGTACCACATGCTGGGCAGTTTGTAGTAACCGAAATTTATTGTCTCACATTTCTAGAGGCTGGAAGCCCAAGTTCAAGGTGATGGCAGGGCTGGTTTTTTTCCACGGGCTGGGATTGCCAATCAGTATGCAAATATCCCCTTTTCATGAGGATGCCAGCCACAACCCGCCACCCCCGGATAAGGGGCTACCCCACTTCATCTTAAATAATTAAATCTGTAATTATTTTAAAATAAGGTCACATTCTGAGGAATTAGGAGCTCAACATATTAATTTTGGAGGAGATAACAAAATTCAGCTTAGAAGAGTTGGGTGTAGAGAGAAGACCAAATCTTTCATTTCCAATTCTGTACCTGTGCCCAGACAAACCTTCAGAAGAACGTAACACACAGCTGTGTTGCACACCCACCTTGCTCACCAATGAAAGCAGAACCTGGAGGGCACACTGCCTCTGCTAGTCCAGCTGACACCAGTTCATCCGGGTTCCTAGAGACTAAAGGCTGTTGGTGATCACCTGGTGCTGTTCTGTTTTGTTTCTCCTGAGCCTATCAGAGTGACCCTGACCTTTTACTGTGCCAGTAGAATCCATTGACTGCACTTTTTTATTTCATCCACTGTATTTTTGTGCCCCCACCCCACTTTTTAAAGACAAAAAAATAGTCTTTGAAAAGACATGTACTTGAGTTCTAGGAAGTGATGCAACTTTTTTTTTTTCCAAATAATGAAACCACAATCATATTTCTGAAGTTTTTTTGTGTCAACACTCCTTACTGTGTTTTCCCAGTCATAGTGGGTACCGACCACTAGGCTGATGTTAATCGAGCACATAGCTGAACAGATAATCTTAAAACAGTTCCCCAATAAATGCTTATCATTTCTATAATATATATTAATGACTGTAGAAATAGAGATCCACTTAATCACATTCCCCGTGCCCTGGAATGATTCCATATTTCACCCAGACTCCAAGACTGCATGAGAACCTACCCCTCCCCCATGGCGGAGGCAGCCGCTTCCCCCCCCCCACCACCACCCGCAGAGGCCTCCTCTCTGACCCGGATGGAGAGCGCTGCACGAGACGCCGTAGGCACAGCCACAGTCCAATTAGCATTAATTCTAGACTAGGTGCAGGGAAATTTGTCTTCTGGGTTTACATTAGATATCTTGGTGGGGTCTAAAAATACAAACGGATAATTGTACATAGGGAAGGGATCAGTGGCCCTAAAATGTATATCTGTAACAATTCCACCCCAGAATAAATTATAAAATGAAATAGGGCTGAAAGTCTTTCAAGCGAGGAGTTCTGTTTTGGGAACTTATGACCAATTTCTAGTGATAAAATCAAATGTGTTATAAAACACATTTTATATTTCCTGTATCTCTACTGGGGAAGGAGGAAGAGGGCCCAGTAACTCTGGGCAATCTCATAAAATAAAGCCTCACAGAAGTCTGCCCCAGGAGGACCACCCAGCTTAGCGGACCTAACGACCTCGTTAAACCGTCTTGGTCATTTTGGATTTTGGTGAAATACATCCCTCGCCTTTCCCCACTAAGTTGGGGCTTTAGGCCTTTAACTTAATTCCTCTTATAACGGACTATTTCAGTGATTGATTTCTATATTCTTTCCTGGGAACAGCAGCTCAAGCCAGAGGAGTAGGGGCAGGGCCGAGAGCGCACCAGGGGACTCAGGCACAGAAACTCAGGGACCACACCGAGGGAGAGGCTGGCAGGGAGAGCAGAGGGGCGTGCAGGGGTGGAGGGCAGCAGAAGGGCGTGCAAGGGTGGAGGACAGTGGCTCCCATCTCTCCAGACTGCGGACACGGACGAGGCCTAGACTTGGTCTTCTAATCACCACCCCTCAAGAGAAAGCTGTCTGCCACTGAGCACCGACTGTGATCTGGCATCCGCCAGGCGCTTTACACCGTAAATTACAGCAAACTTGTGCGATTTTCCCTTTTGGGGTCAGGGAGCGAGTAAGGCGCAAAGGCAGCATTAAGACCAGGCGCTTTTGATTCCGAATGTCCTCACCTTCCACCAACCATGCTGTTTGTCATGAGCTTGAAAATCTGTATTTTCCTTTCTATGAAGAACGTAAAGGAACCTGTCCCAGGCAGGGGGCCGGTCATAGAGCAGCGGAGCCCCAGCTCTTCCCATTGAACAAAATTCTTCTGCTCTTGGGTGCTGGGCGACAGGTGGGAAGACTTCTCAGCACAGACCCAGGCTCATCCGGGCCAGGCCCACGGAGGCTCCCGACACGGCTCGGCCGCCCCGCCGCCCGGGGGAAACGTCGAGCAGCTCTCAGCCCCGGCAGAGGCAGCGCTGCGCCACCGGCCCCGGCTCCGGGACACACAGAGCGGGCGCTGGGTCCCTCCAGTGCTGGGGTGCCCGGGGGCTCAGTCTGGATGAAACAGGGCCCACGACCCGCACACCTCCAGTACGCTTTAAAAGGTCCCTGGATTCCTCATCCCCCAACACAAGGTCAGCGCCGTAAGTAGCGGGCATGTCATGTTGCCTTTTTATCTGTTATTTTGTGGTTGTCATATTGCTGTTTTTCACTCTTTCCCTCCAAATATGTTCAGTCCGTGCTTGGTAGTCTGCAGATGCAGACCCCACCCCGCACTGAACTCGGGGAGCAGCGGGAACACGCCCACCAGAGTGTGGACGGCTAGGCGGGATGCAAGCGTAGGGAGAAGGGCAGAAACGCCGGGTTTAGGAGGAGCACCGGCCTGCCGGCTGCGCTGTGCCTCCAGCCCCGGTTATTTTAGGCTTTTCCCACAAGCTGGCCGACCTGGCAACGTGGGAGATTACCAGCGAACAGGCCATTTTTAATGTGTATTTAACGGGTATTATTTTTAGCAAAGCTGAAAAAACAGGTTGGTCACTCAAACTACCCAATTTAGACTTATGGTCAGCACAGCATATGTTCAGAATTGCTAAGTCTGGCGCTTTAGTCCACAGATAACCCGCTCACGGTGTGGTGGAAAAGCAGCCGTCTCTGGGTCGTTCACAATTAGTGCCCAAGAGACGGGTCTGGAGGCTTGTAGAACTGGGGCCCTCTCCAGTGAAATGAAGTTATGGATTTGCAGACCGAAAATCAATAAGCCGTTCAGGTTATTAAAGCATAGTCTAATTCAAAGTCGGTAGACTGGCAAACATTCCACTTTTAGAACTCTATAAAACTTACGTTGACCTTGAATTAATAAAGCAAGGGAGTGTGACGTGGTGTAAAGGGCTTTGAAGGAGGCAAAATTTATAACCCCACCCTAAAGTTACTTAACTATAAAAGCTTTAGTTAATTCCCTAATCTTTCAGGCTATTTCCCTTCCATTATGTGAGGATGCTAATAAGTAAATGTGGCAAGTGCTGTTGAATCTGCCTCCAAAATACACCTTATACCATTCACTTCTCCTCATCTCTAGTATTGCTAATTCAGGCAAAACTCATCTTTTAACCGGCCACTACCAATACTCCTAGTACTCCTCCAATACTCCTAGTACTCCTCTAGTACTCCTAGTACTTCTACTTTTGCCCTCCAACCCATTAATTACTTGGTAGACATAAAGGTTGTTCCTACCCCAGGACCTTTGCACATGCTATCTCACTCTCCTCCCTGTGTCCTGGGTCACAAAGCTCTACTTCTTTCTTTGGTTAACAGCTGAAAGACTTAAAAACAGTCTTTGTGACGCTCCTGTCTGTAGTAGGTGCCTCCCATTCACTGCTCCCTCACCTCATTTGTTTCTTTCGTGATACTTATCCTACTTTGTAATTTGTTTTTGTTTGTCTGCTTACCTTTTTGTTTTCTGTACTGGAATATGAGTTTTACAAAGGCTGAGGATGGCTTTGTCCTGACTATCCTTGTATCTACTTATTACGGTGCCTGGCACATTGGAGGAGCTAAAGAAATATTTAAGTAAGGCGTGAAGGAGTCGTGTGAAGAATACATGAGTTAATCACAGGCATCTTTAAATACCAGGTGGTGCTTGGTAAATACTGGGCTTCTTTCCCTTGTCTTTTTACCAGTGTTGCCCAATCAATCTTCACCCATTTTGATCCATACCTTTCCCTACTGGAAAATGCACTAGTGTATTTCCCTGCCACACGTAAGTATCCAGGCTTGGAAAGGCAGAAGATCATGACGGACAGGGAACAGAAGAGAGTGACCTTGACTTTGGTGCAGTTCTCTTTTCGTCCATCTGTGTTGTACTGAACCGCACTCCTGTGACCTTTCCCACACCAAAGCTGGAGGTTTGTAATCAGCTGAAAAGCATCAGTGTCTTACTGTCTCTGTGGTACCTCTAAGTTTGTCATTGAGTTACAAAATTATTTAATACAAATATTTCACTGCTATTTTCTCTTAGTGTTTAAAGAAATGGAGATATAAAAATGCAAGGTAAGAACCAGTGCAATTAAGATTAAGGCAAAAACAATTAAGCCTGCGATGGATAGTTAACCTTTACTTTCCATTAGACATGTCAAAATTAAACTGATTAATCATATCTTCGTTTACAAAGGAAAAACATGAATTTAAAGAATAGCATAGAATATTGGAATTTATCACCAGGTATTGTATCTAAAGAGTGAAGTATCACTGTGAAATTTAAATCAGTTTTAGCTCTTTGTGGAACAAAATTCTACTTTAAAATATATTATTTCTTGCATGCTCGACTTTCTTACATGTTTTTAATCTGATTTTGTTTGAAAGTTGTAGACTTTGGTACATTTCTCTTCTAATGAATCTTTTGATACATCTGTACTTCTTTTCCTCCTTGAAAGATGAGCAAACCCACCCCACCAGTTCACTTCCGAGGAACTTGCACCCCAGAGAGGTAAAGAAATTAGTCCTACAGACCTGCCTCAATTCTTCCTGATATCTCCCCGAATTATATTAGAGTCTGAGTTTGCAGGCATAGGGACAAGTGTTTATTTTAAAGGAATCTCTCATAGTTCAGGACAAAAATTCATTTATAAATGGTGTCCAGTTTGGGGTGAGAAACATTAACTAGCGGATAGCCAACAATTCTGGAGAAATTGCAGAATTTGAACTGCAGAAGAAGAAAGACCCTTCAACATGTAAATCCACTTTGTTTTCCTCTTGGGCAGCTAATCTCTCCCTATCCAGTAGGGTGTTTGCTGAGCGCTGTTTCTCTTTTAAGACAAGTGAAGGTCAACCACGGGAACCACACTCTGCATTTTCTAAAACAACTCCACTCTAATGAATCAAATCCAGAGAATTTTTCTGACCCTCCTACATGTTTTCCTCCACTCCTTAACTCCTGCTGGTTTGGGCTGGAATTTGTTTCTGGACTTTGACACATTTACTCTTTAGACTGGTTTAAGTCTTAACGGTTGCTGAAGTTAGCCATGTTCTTAGCGTTGCTCTAGATTTGCAGGTTTTGGATTTCCACCCGTGTTCCCAGTATCTAGTCTCCGACAAGCCTATCTCTGTTTTCTTTTCTTTTTTTTTTTTTGAGACAGAGCCTCAAGCTATCCCCCTGGGTAGAGTGCCATGGCATCACAGCTCATAGCAACCTCCAACTCCTGGGCTCAAGCGGGTCTCCCGCCTCCGCCTCCCAAGTAGCTGGGACCACAGGCGCCTGCCACAACGCCCAGCCATTTTTTGGTTGCAGCCATCATTGTTGTTTGGCGGGCCCGGGCTGGGGATTCGAACCCGCCACCTTAGGTGTACGTGGCTGGCGCCTTAGCTGATTGAGCCACAGGCGCCAAGCCGCCTATCTCTGTTTTCTTCCACTATCTGCTGCCCTAAATGCAATTACCGTCCTCACCACATTCAAGTATAGAATGGAAAGTTGTACTGGACGGTGCTTCCTCGGGCTGTCCAGACCTTCACCCATCTGTACTGCCACCAGCATCCCTCTCTGTACTTGTTAACCTGTCCAAACTCTGAGCAACCCAGACCAGAATGCTTTAAATGTCCACAGGACTCTTTGGCAGGCTGAGTCAGTACAAATGTCCTTGACATTTCTTTCTTTTTACTTGGTGATCCGTGTCATTGGTTTCCAAACTCTTTCACAAGGCTTACAAAATACACCATGACCTTTCCCATTAGTGTAACTTTATTATTCCTCTTTCCCAGAAACTGTACTCTCTGAACTACGGCACATTTCTTGATTCCAAGTTAAAATTTTCTACTCCTTTTGTCTGGAATCCTCTTCCTTTACCACTGCATGTTCCGAGTATTCTTGGGGGCCGTGGGTCATTTTAAGAGGAGGTGCTCAGTCCCCGTGGACACGTGCTAGATGTGGGGTTGATTTCATGTTACTCGATTATTTATGTCATTCCACATCGGAAAGCAATTTAGGGCAGAGGGAGAATGGAAAACTGCATTTGTACACAGAAAATTATGAAATGCCAAGCTCTTAAGAGAGGAGACCTTAACCCCAGGGAATCAGACTGTTCCAAGTGTTTTATAAGAAACGACTGTTTTGTATTTTTATCTGCAGATGTGTGGGTGCATGCATGTCCCCCCGCCACCCCTGCCCCCCAGGAACTTTTCTGTAGATTCCTTCACTCCACACATGAAAGATGACAGAGGAGCTCTGTGGGTAAAGTGCCAACTCTGTTTGGGGCTATTCCTCTATTCAGTTCTATAGAAGTCCTTTCATACTAGCCCCAGCCTTTGAGAAGCCTGCTCTCCTGCATCCTTTCTCTTCATATCTCCCTGGAGGGAACCTTGGTGGTGCAGACTCACTCATAGCAAGAGTAGAGCTGTCACAGTGGGGCAGCTCATGGCTGGACTGTCACCCTTCCTGCAAGGCAGCGCCTGACCCTGATTTGGCGATGGGCATTTGGGGTGACCTGACTGAGCTGTAGCAAAGAATGCCAAAGGATTGGGAAGTATCCCAGCACTAAAATGATAAACTGATATCTTTGGATGGATATTAAACGTGGGCTGGCATCTCACCCGTGCAGCTGCGTCACTGTCTCTCCCCTGTTCTCCTTACCCCCACGCTGGGGAATGGGGACTGAGGATACAGGTCTCTGTGGGAACTATAATTACTTCATAACAAAAATGTATAAGAAGCGGTTTCTGGTATTTTTACTCAGTAGTTGAGAATTGAAGCTGGATGCACGTGCTTCATACTGCTAAGAAAATGAGATTTGTGAGATTTTATAATATACCTATCGTTGCCCTCTCATCCTGAAAATACACTAAATATAACCACGATGTCCTGAAATTCCATTCAATAGATTTCAGTTTGGCCAAAATCAAAATATTCACCTTAATTTTTAGACATTTAAACTAAGAATGCCTGGTCTTCATCAAACCGAGAGTGTAGACCCACTGGAGAAAGCACTCACCATTCAGACGAAGTGCCTCTGGCCATTTTTCTTTCTCAACGATTCCTGCAAATCCTGACTTAGGGAATAGTGCTTATCCATTCCTGTATGATAAAAAAATAACTCATACAAGTAATGAAGTACATTAAATGAAACACTCACTAAACTAATGGCGTGTGGAACTGTGCTTACGAGTTTTGAGTTCCCATGATCAGATTCGGTTTCTGGGCTTCCTTTGTGACTACAAATTGGTATCCAGCCATCTTCAAATCAATGCAATACGTAAAGCTCAACGGCTCACTTGTAGAGAGCATTGATTTTGGATGATGGTCAGTTCCTGAATCCGCCACGCAGTGATGTGTGACGCAGGCTCTTTCTAAGGCGTTACAGACACATCAGCTGCTCCTCTGCACTCAGTGTGCCTGCAGCCACGAAGGAGTCCGTGATTGAACTCTCAGGCACTTACATTATGCTTTGAGTTCTATAGGTAAATTTTCAAAACTATTTTATTTCTGAGAATTCCCAAGCAGAAATAAGCATGCATACTATCAAAACAAAGCAAACCATAGTATATATACCCATAGCCTTTAGACATGTATGCATAGACAGGTAAGTCTGTCAGCTATCACAGGGTTTCTGGACTATATCACACGGCTTGTTTTAGTTGCCAGTACTCAGAGGAGAGGCAAGATGGCAAACTAGAAGCAGCCCCCTTGTGCCATTGTCAAGGAGAGAACCGAAAGTTACAGGTGGTGCCACTTACAGAAGGGTCTTCTTGGAAAGAGCATTGTGATGCATCAGAGAAGAGAAGGAGTCAGAGTGAAGGGGAAGGGGACAGGATGGTTCTCTCTACAAGATTCAGAGGTACTTGGGGGCAGCCTCACACATGGGGAAGGACAGGGGGAGAGAGCCTGGGGGCTCCACACTCTTCCCACGACACTATGGCCCAAGCTCTGAGGTGCCCCTGCCACCACTGCAGGCCTCTGTGCTGACTAGGGAGCTGCCTTGAGTGTGTGCACAGCGCTCCCCTGGAAGGCAGGCACAGCAGCCACTCGGGGACCTCCGTTCCCAGTCACTGCAGCTGAGACTAGTCTGAGCTCTCAGGTCTAGAGCTCACTGGTCTCCTCAGAGCTCAGTGTGGCTGTAGCTGCCTCTATATCACCCAGGCCAGGGCGGCAGTAGGGAGAGCCAGTGCTCGCACACGCTCACTACTGGGCACCAAGACCTCACACACACTCACTACTGGGCACCAAGACCTCGTACACACTTACTACTGGGCACCAAGACCTCGCACACACTCACTACTGGGCACCAAGCACCTGTCCCCCTCACCAGGTCTGAGCAGAATGGGCACCACAGTCACCACATAAGAAGCCCTGCAGTGACTGCCTTGGTAGGTCCAGGGCAGGGGGAGAGCCCTGGACACCCAGGGGCTCAGTATGGCACCCTTGTCCCTGAGGACCCCACCCAGTGGGAACCATCCTCATGGTCCAGCACTCTACCAGATACTTGCCAGCCACAAGCCATCATCACACGTGCACCCTAGTGGATTGAACACCCCCTGCTCTGACAAACATGATCACTCCCTACACTACCTCACACAGCTGCCTCTATCACTGCCGAGGGGAGACTCAGGCACAGCCATCTTACACAAGCCACCTCCATGGAGAGGGATTCACCCAGCTTCCAACAGCAGCCTCAGGACTGACCCAGCACTCTAAGATCTCCCTGAACTAGGACTGTGACAGCAACAGAGGGATGGGACAATATAGAAGAGCTGCATTTTGAGAACTCAATGCAAACCCCCCTCTCATACCAGATCAATCTTCCAAAATGGGACACAGAAGTTCCATTAAGGGGCCTCTCCTCCTCACTAAATAGCAGAGTTCCTAGCAAAGAAGGACAGGTATGGTTCAAACTTATTTTCCCTAAACTAAGTGAAGAGATTTCAGGTGAGAAAAATCCAGCAAAACAACTCTGGAAACTTAAAAAAGCAAGCTAATCCCAGACCCCAAAGGATCCCAACAGACCCCAACCAAAAGGAAATTGTCCAAATGTCAGAAATGGAATTAAGAATATGGATGGCAAATAAGGGGAATGGGATTGAATAAGAAGTTGAAAGCCAACACAAAGAAGTTAAAAGAATATATATTTCAGGACATAAATGAAGAGAATGAAAATGTCGCTGAAGAGGCAACCAACAAAAGAAAAGGCATAATAGAACTCCAAGAAATGAAAGAGTCACTCAGGGAACTTCAAAATACAGCAGGAAGACTCAGCAACAGTCTAGACCAAGCAAAGGAAAGAATCTCAGAGTTTGAAGCCAAAGCTTTTGAATTAACCCAGTGAGACAAAGATGCAGAAAGAAGAATAAAGAAAAATCAACACTCTGAGAAATATGAGACTATGGGAGGTGTGCCAGGATGTAAATTACAGCTGTCCCTGAGGGGTAAGAATAAAAAAGAAAAATCACAGGAAACCCATTCAAGGGAACTACGGAGGAAAAGTTCCCTGGTGTCACCAGATGTACAGATGTCCAAATACAACAGTGGGAGGATTCATAGCAAATCCGGCTGTCAGGAGACTTCTCTGCAGAGGCCTTAAAAGCCTAGAGAGATGGGGCCCATTGCTTTGTTTTTTACAGAACAAGTGCTAGCTAAGAATTTGGTACCCTTCAAAACTAAGCTTCATGAATGATGGAGAAATAAAGACTTTTCCAGACTAACAAACACTAAGGGAGTTTGTCAGTACTCCACATGCCCTTCAGGAATGCCCCAAAGTGCATTAAACATGAAACAGTGCAGCAAACACCCAGCAGTGTAAAAAGGGCTGAAAGGGAAAGCTGGCAGCTCTTATAAAACAACAGTACAAGAGGGAAATCAAAATAACGTATCATGCTACACGAGGAACAGACAAGTACTCTACACATCACTGCTGACACTGAATGTGGACGGTCTTTAATGCCCCACTTGACACGGCCTGGCTGAATAGATGAAAAAATAATCCAAGCATATGCCATCGCCAAGAAATGCAACTAACAGGACGCTCACAGATGGTAAAGGGAAAGGGATGGAAAAAAATATTCCATACAAAAGATAAACAAAAGCAAGCAGGTGTAGGCATTCTCATGTCAGATAAAACAGACTTTAACTCAACATGGTATATAAAAAAGACAAAGGTGGTCATTATATAACAGTAAAGGGGGCAATTCAATAAGAGGACTTAACGACCCTAAAAATATTAGCACCTAACACAGGGGCTCCCAGATTCATAAAGTAACGAGTACTGGATCTAAGCAAAGAGATCAACAGTAGCATCATAACTGTCATGAATTTCAACATTTAGCTGGCAGACTTGGGCAGATCATCAAAGCTAGAAATTACCAAAGAAACACTGGACTTAAACAGAACTTGACAACTGATGGTCCTAACAGAGGTTTACAGAATGTTCTGTCCCGAAACTCCTGAATAGACATCAGCATATGGGACATTTTACAAAACAGAGCATGTCCAAGGCCACAGAACAAGTCTTAGCAAATTCAAAATAATCCAAAACATACCACAGTGGAATAAAACGAGAATCAAACCCAAGAGAAGCACTTAAATCTTCACAAAAATTAAACACACTGCTGAACTATCCTTGGGCCAGTGATGAAATTAAGATGGGGAGCCAAGATTTCAAAATCATGGGGTACAGCAAAAGCGGACCCAAGGGGAAGGTCACAGCCTTAAATGGCTACATAAGAAAGACTGAACCATCATAAATGAACAGCCTGCTGTCACACCTCAAAGAGCCAGAGAGAGGAGCACAAACCAAACCAAGGCCAGCAAAAGGAGAAAGATGAAATAACAGGGAACAGACTAAATCAAATGAAAACAAAAAATTTACAAAGATCGAGGATAGAACACCAGCAAGATAAACCAGAAATATAAGAGAAAGGAATCAAATAAGCTCAATCAGAAATGAAAAAGGAGACGTGACAACTGATAACAAGGAAATATAAAATGTCTTCCACGAATCCTACAGAAACCCCTGTGCACACTTATTAGAAAATGTAGAGGAAATGGATAAATGCCTGGAAACCTCCCAAGACTGAACCAGGGGGAAATAGAAATCTTGAACAGATCAATAATTAGCGGTGAGATTGAAGCAGTAATAAAAAGAGTCTCCCAGTTAAAAAAGCCCTGGACCAGACAGATTGACAGCCAAATTATACCAGATCCACAAAGAAGAGCTGGCCCTCATCCTACAAAAGTTATTCCATATCAACAAAGTGGAGGATAAGATCGAATACAAAAAGTATAAAAACAATAGATGCTGGCACAAACAGAGAGAGAAAGGAACATTTCATACTGTGTTGGTGGGACTACTGTTTTTCTATGGAAAAATGGTATGGAGATTCTTTAAAGAACTAAAAGTACACTTACCATTTTAGCCAGCAATCCCATTACTGGGTTCCTACCCAAAGGGGAAAAAGCCATTTTGCCAAAGACACCTGCACTCAAATTTTATCATAGCACAATTCACAACTGCAAAGATAGGGTCCAACTTAAGTGCCCATCAACTGAGGAGTGGATCAGGAAAATGTAATGTGTATACACACCATGTAATAATACTCTGCCGTAAAAGGGATGAAATAAGGATTTTTACAGCAGCTTAGATGCAACTGGAGACTGTCGTGCTAGGTGAGGTGTCTGAGGATGAACACGCGCCACATGTGCTTGTTAACAGTTGGGAGATAAACAGGCACACACGGCACAAAAAGACGTAAAGGGCGGTGGAAACCGAGAATGCGGGTGGGACGGAGATAAGGCGTGAAAACTATTGGGTACAGCGAACATTGTTATGGGGACGAGCATGCTAAAATCCCTGGCTCATGTATATACAAGGTACCCAAGTGACAAAAACATTTGTGTCCCCTCAATATTTTTTAAAAAAGACACTAGGTATTGAACTCCCAGAAAAGAAGTTGTAAGCAACCATGACGTAAGCAGTTCACGACTCCGGCAGCTTTGCTGAGTCTCAGCAGCGGAAAGTAAAATAAAGCTCAGCCCTCAGAGGCCACAGCCGCGCAAGGTGCCGGGGGAGCCTGAGTCTGCGCGTCCTCCACTATGGACGTTAACTCGAATTACATTTCTGGACGCATGGAGCTCCCCGTTACTTCCAGGAGGCGAGAAACATAATTGCTAAGCATCAGCCTTAGTTTAAACATAGGGCTGGACATCTCTCCTTAGGACGGCAGGTTTAACTCTGGTTCTTTTCATATTGATAAGTATTGCACTGATTATTTTAAAATGCTGCATTCATTATTCTCCAGCAAAAATCAACCTCAGGAGTCTGGGAGTATGCAGCCGTACAAGTCCTTCCATAAAGTAAAACTTTTAGCCCCAACTTTTGCTGATGAAGGAAATTGAGGGACGGAACAGAGTAACTGTTTCCCCAAGAGCGCAGTGCTGAGGCTGAGCTTCAGACTCGGGCCTGGGCCCCTGGAGATTCTTCCTTGTAAAGCACCACGCTACCTTGGGTCACTGAAATCTTTTTGCCCACTTATATCTGGAATGATATAAACCTGCTCAAGGACATGCAGGGGTAAGTCTGTCAGTGAAAATAAAGTGTGGCCGAATGGGGACCGTGAGACCTGAGAGCAGGCACAGCTGACGGCTGGCGCCTGGCCAGGTGAGCTGGAGGTTGGGAACAGAAACGAGGAACAGAGAAACGATAGCAGAAGCCAGGTGAGCAAACGGTGCCAGCCGGGTGGGCCCAGGAGATGCCAAGGCCTTCCAGCTATGGGCTTCCCAGCAGCAGCCTGAGTCCAGACTCCCCAGACTGGCCTCCCGTGTGCCTGCTCGGGTGAGATGTGTCTGGTGGATTGTCTCAGTTAAGCTCAGCACAGCCAGGAGGAAGTGAGGATACTTGATTACCTGCCACGGTTAAGTTGTGGCAAAGCGCCTGCAGTCTGGAACCAACCCGCCTGCGCCCTCCTGGTTCCCACTGACTCTGTCATGTTCTATTTGTGGAAATTTACTTTCCTCTCACCGTGACCCACTTCTGCATTTGTGAATTGGGAGTAATAATAGTGCCCTTTTTTAGGTTATTACGAATATAAAGAGCTTCAGCAGTGCCAGGCTGAGGGTAACTGTGGAGTGAGTATATGAGAAATGAGGTCGGGACCTGTACCCTGTGTACATTCACAGAGCCAAGTCACGGTGGGGCTGGGCCTCACACCCAGAGCGGGGGTCCGACTCCACAGGCGAGGGGCTCGGGAACTCACCTGCGAGGGGCAGGGAAGCAGACCCTGGCCCGTCCCGACATCCTTCCTCCTTCTCTCTCACTCTGAATTGGCTTCCAACCCAGTCAAAGTCCTGACAGCAAATCATTTCAGCATCTCTTTTCTGGTTCTAGCTGAACACTTGAAATCATCAACTTTGCTTTACTGAATCCACCTCTCACTCAATTCAATAATATTTACATTCTCTAACTTCTCAGGAACCAACGATCAGGCCGAGCCAGAGATTTTAGGTCAGAATATAAGGAATCCTGTTTTTCTATAGCTATAAATCCCTCTCCGCAGTGAGAAATAGTCCCTTCTGTTAACATCGTGAACTAGATTCTCCGGAACTGTTATATATTGTCTTCATGTGCTTCTATAAACTAGGCTTGTTCTCTTGAGAATGAATTGCTGCTTTATGATGTTTTGACAGAAAGGAAATTTTAACCATATATAGATAGATCTATTCAGTCTCATCAATATTTGAGAAAGTAAATTTTTGTAAAAAAGGAAAAGCCATTTTATTCCTATGCCAAATCAAGTCCTATGAAGTCGTATAAGGTCTGTAACCCCATGACTCTGAGGATTTGGACATATCTTAATTTAGTCTATTGGAGTCACTGTCTTTGGATTTCATATGCACAGACACACACTAGGTAGTGGCAGAGACACGGTCTGAATTGGGAGCAAGAATTTTGCAGGAAAGGCCATGACCCACAGTTCTAAATGAAAGCAAAATCTCTCTTGTGTTGCTTTTCACAAAATTCTGAAGCTCTAAGAACAAGTGTGGGGAACTGCCGGATACGTTTTGATGCCTCCCTGGGGCATCTTTGGTATCTCACCGTCAGTAGTTTCTCCAGGTTAGAAGGGGCCATGTTTAGTTTGTTTTTTAGCTCGGAAAATAGAAGAATTATATTTTGGAGTGATGTCATAAGTGTCATAGCAGGGAGATTGAGCAAAGAAGCTGAAATCAAGTTTCAGCATGTTTGAGTATTTTTAATCAAGATATTTAGGCTCTTTGAGCTTTGGGTTCTTATCAAAATACCTTAAAGAGTTAAATGTGAAGGTTAAAGTAGATAAAATAAAGCCATTTATGAGGTCTGATAATTAAGTTCATGAACTCATCCTAGAGTTCAAAGCAATGTTGGAACTCCTCCTCTGGTGGCCATTGCAGCTGGCATCATCTATTACCTTTGATGTCCTGAATGTCATCAAAATGTCGTCCTTTCCATATTTCCTTTGCCTTTGGGTAGAGAAAAAGACCACTGGGATCAGATCAAGTGAGTAAGGAGGGTGTCCCAATACAGTTATTTGTTCACTGGCTAAACTCTCCCTACAGACAGTGCCATGCGAGCTGGTGCCTTGTCTGAATTCCGGGGCCGTACCCTTCCCACGCCAAGCTTTCAGTTAAGAATTTCCTAACCATCTTTATCCATGTTTACTTGGTCTTCTGTGCTTCTCACAGTCAGCTGGTGATTTTGACGCACACTTTGACAAATTGTTGCTATGTTTTCATCAGTTCTGCTGTGTACTGGCTGCCCTGACCTCTCTTCATCAGTGACACTTTCTGTCCCCTCAGAAAAACATGTAATCCATTTTTACACTGCTTTTTCCTTCATGGTATCATTCCCACAGATTTGGGCTAAAATGTCCCTGATTTCACTTCCACTTTTGCCAAGTCTAAAGAAGAAATTTACAAATGTTTGTCCATTGCTCGAATTTAATCTCTGACATTGTCATGACAGCACACAAAAACAGGCAACAACAGTAAAGAACGCCATACAGGGCTGGGCGCCTGTGGCTCAATCGGCTGGGGCGCAGGCCACGTACACCTAAGGTGGCGGGTTTGAGTCCCCAGCCCTGGCCCGCCAAACAACAATGACGGCTGCAACCAAAAAAATGATGGGGCGTTGTGGCGGGTGCCTGTGGTCCCAGCTGCTTGGGAGGTGGAGGCGGGAGACTCGCTTGAGCCCAGGAGTTGGAGGTTGCTGTGAGCTGTGATGCCATGGCACTCTACCCAGGGGGATGGCTTGAGGCTCCGTCTCAAAAAAAAAAAAAAAAAGAACGCCATTCAGCGAGACACCCCCACGCGCGGGCGCGCACACACACACACACGAGCACAGCCGTGAGATGCTGACACACCAACTACACCAACGCCATGGAACCTCACTGAGTTATTTGTCCAGTGCCACCAGCGTAAGCACATGTGGCAAGTTTGCAAACTTAATTGTTGGACCTGGTGTACTTGTAGTTAACTATATTTATAGAGTATAGTAAGTACTAAAAATCAAACCTGTTTTGTGCTAATTAACAATGTTGATAATTAACATTCCGGTGCTACCTTCCTCATTCTGGATATTTTATATTAATTGGCGTCCCTGCCAGCACTGGCTGCCTCGTCTACCAGGAACAAGCACAGCAACTGCAGCCAGAACCATGGTTACGTGGATGCCTCTCACAACAGTGTGTTAAATGGGTCAAAGGGGAAAGAGTCTTCTTCCTGAGAGCAGATGCAGCTGACTCCTTTCTGCATCTCTGCTGGCAGAACTTCAAACTTACTCTAAAAGTCACGTGAAAAACACACCAAGCCACAACTGATGAGCCGTGACTCTGCATTCACCTTAGCAAGACGCATCTAGAAGAAGATGTGATGAACCTGGGGTCCTGGCTCTCACATTGCAAATTGAGGATTTGGCCGGGGAAAGCTGTGTAATGCCTTATAAAACTGGTATTCCAGCACAGCAAATTGCTCTTCCGAATAATTGCTCTCTCTTGACCTAGAAAATATATTGGACCTAAATAGACTATATTGCCAACATAAAATGACAAGAAAAAGCTCTTAAAGGTTTGTTCAATGGTTTTATTTCTCTTTTTGTAAAAAAAATTTCAAAATATTAGGGGGTACCCGATTTATTTATACACTTTGTTTTTGAACAAATTGAGTCAAGTTTGGCTCGGCACCTGTGGCTCAATCGGCTAAGGCACCAGCCACGTACACCTAAGGTGGCGGGTTCAAATCCCCAGCCCAGGCCCGCCAAACAACAATGATGGCTGCAACCAAAAAATGGCCGGGTGTTGTGGCGGGCGCCTGTGGTCCCAGCTACTTGGGAGGCTGAGGCAGGAGA
>CAUYQV010095847.1:0-50698 GCA_963574575.1 Galagoides demidoff
CCCCCCCCCCCCCCCCCCCCCCCCCCCCCCCCCCCCCCCCCCCCCCCCCCCCCCCCCCCCCCCCCCCCCCCCCCCCGCCCGGCCCCCCCCCCACGCGTCACATGCTTTTTCTATATAAAGATATGTTTAATCTGATAGAGCAAAGTGGCATTTTTATAACTCAGAAAAATGATTTATTCTTAGAAAAGAAGAAATCCTGAGCATGTGGCCAGATATGGGGGAAAAATATTTAGGAGGTTTTGGCATGAAGCAGAAAGAAAATAGTTTTGTTTTGTTTTGTTTTTTTAATGAAACACTTGGCAAAGCAGGAAGCTTAAGAAATATTTCCAAACTTGCTCTGGCTCAAAACCACCCGGCATGTTTAGCTTCCTCTGTGAGGGAAGAAGGCAAAGCCCTCAGCCAGGACTTGGCTTCAGGAATCCCATCACTTCTCTTCTGACAGGAATTAGTTAAATGAACTAATTTAACTTCAGTGGAATGTGTGGCCTGTCATCTCTCCTGCACAAAGACGAAACACATGTTATTCTGAGAAAGAACTCAAAGTGGACAATTTCTCAGAAAATATTCGAATGACCCTGGAAGGTTAATGGCACAATCATTTACACAGAAATTGCTTTAAGGGTGGAGGGTGTGTTCTTCTAGGGACAGCAAAGCAGCAATGTCTGCTAAAAGTGACCCCCAAACGGGCCATCTCTACCCAAGTCAAAGAATAGGCCGATGTTGGCCGAGAAGCAGCAGGGAAATCACAAATGTTTTCCATCACATGGAGAGTTAATTTCATACAGCAGTTTCCCTGAAATTGTGAAGAAACTAGTCAACTTGTTCTTCCAGAGTAGCCAGCCTCTGTGCTCTGGGTTGGAGTCAACAGAGTGTGTTTCTGGAGGCCGAGCAGAGAGTGCAAATGTGTGTTTCTTGACAGGAAACTTCACCAGACTATTAAAACTTTTTCCTATTTATTTATTTATATATTTTTTGAGACAAAGTCTTTCTCTGTCACCTGGGTGGAGTGCCATAGTGTCACAGCTCACAGTAACCTCAAAATCCTGAGCTCAAGTGATCCTCTTGCCTCTGCCTCCTGAGTAGCTGGAACTACAGGCACCCACCACCACACCAGGCTAGTTTTTCTAGTTTTAGTAGAGACAGGGTTTCACCCTTGCTCAAGCTGGTCTGAAACTCCTGAGCTTAAGGGATCCTCCTGCCTGGGCCTCCCAGAGTGCTGGGATTATGGGTGTGAGCTGCTGTGCCCGATCAATTTTTACCCATTTTAACCTCAAAACTCAACAAGAACTCTAGGTATTTTGTCAGAATCTGGTGTGGAGAGGATTTTGCTTTATCCATGGGGGTGCTGTTCAAGTCCTCCACCTGCCCCCCAATATGTGTGCAGTGGAAATCCTCATAGAGGTGTCCATCTCCTCCACAGCCAGGGTGACACCTATACCCCGAGTCACCTCCTTACATACCTCACAGTCAGGACCTTACACGTACTCAGGAGTGTTAGGGACTACCTAGTTTTTAACAGGACACTGTTTCAGGTTTTATTTTTTAGAATAGAATTCACTTCCTCTCTCCGGTCTCAACTCATAAAAAAACATCAAATTTATTTGAATTACACCGGTATTGTTGGTACAGTTCTCCCTAAAACGGTACAGCCAATCCAGGGAAGGTAAAGTTTCAATTCAGGAGCAGAATAGTTTTAGACGCTGATTGAGGAAAGAGGAGACCACCAGCAGTTGACAACTGTCCCCTTGGCTCCAGCCACCTCCCCCAACCCCCTACAGTCGAGGGGTACAGCTGCTGCTCTTCAGCACCAAACCTCTTCATTCCCCCAAACCTGAAACTTGAAAGCAGTGGAAATTCTAAGGATGAACGCCAAGACAGAGCAATCACTGGAAAATCAACCTCTCCTAACAGTGAAAGAAACTGGGCCTTAAAGCACTTAAATAATTGCTGAAAAGGGAGAAACCGGGCAAACCCAACCCCATGGATGTTGCCAGTTCTTACCCTGATTACTATTCTTACCTAGTAAAGGAGGTTAGATGCCAAGATTAACAGACGTCGCTAAGAGCAACCTACCCGGGACCTGATGTGCTAACTTGGAGTACGAATGTCAGCCCTGGGGCAGAGGGATCGATTAGGCCAGGAAGAGTGGTATTGCCAGTGCCATGAGCAGACCCCTCAATTCACCTGAATGTGGAAAATCAGTTTCTGATGTTCCCTTCACTCTGGGGGGGACACGCTCTGTCTTTGTTCTGCTGTGGTTGTGGGTCAAGCAAGTGGCAAACAGGAGCGAATGAGCCTCCAGCACTGCCTCGGTGTGCCCTGGTGTCATTATGTCGGTGGTTCAGAGTGGCCCTGTGCTGAAGAAGACCCCAGAGATGATTCCTGAAAAGTTACGGGCTTGTGCCTGGAACTAAGCAAGCATAGGCTGCACATGGGAAAGGCGTTTTGTGAGAGCCTCATTTTAGGTTGTTACAAGTGTAATAACAGAAACTAATGCTGTGGTCATGAAGTGGCATTGGCTCCAAACTTGGCTTCAAGTTCACCCTCCCTTCTCCCCTTCTCCTGGGTCTGAAGGTCTTCCCGGGGACCTCCAAAATCCTCAAATCTCTCACTATCAAACTTCTTACTTTAACTGTCCCTGGGCAAGACTTTTAAATGAGAACGTCAGTTTGTCAATTGCGTTAATCCTATGATTGCCTGGGTGCAAAGCATACTTTTCTCTTTTTATGTTAGTATAAGGCCAGGCTTCCACTAACTACAGTGCTATTTCTCAAGATCCGGCCTGAGAGAGGGACCTCTTGTGACTCGAAGAGGGACCTGGGTGGAAATGGTGGGAAATAAGAAATAAAGCCTGAGAGAGACAGAGAGAGACAAAGAAAGACAGATGAGAGATAGGATGGCACCAAGAGGACTGACGCAGCTGATGGCTGCACCTGAACCGTGGAGACAGTTTGCTTATACAGTGACTCAACAAGGTTACATAAATCACAACACATGGGGTAGAGATCAGCCTTAAAGAGGAAAAACTGTGTGCTGCCGATAACAAGGAAGTCTGCACGGGCTTTGTGACTTCTGGCAGGTGGAAAGATGTCAAAGGAGAAGTGGTTGGGGGTCGCTCCCTGACCATTTCCCCGGCTGTGGGGCCCTGCTGCCCACAGCCTGCTCCCCACTGTACTCATAAGGATCAGTCATCTTTGAGGATGACAAACCTACAAGGTGTATTGGAGTTGCTTCTTCACTTCACTGACAGTGTCCAAACACTCAAGGAGTGATGACCAGGCATTATCACAGGTCCCCTGCACTGTGGCAGTAGCTGGGAGGGCCTGTGCCAGGCTGCCTGTGGGATACCCGACCCCCTTCTGGGACACCCCGCCTGCCACTGAGACCTGGGCAACTGGCACCTGTCCATGGTGCCGCCCATCACAGGGCCCACCTTGGGTGTTATTGGGAGGATAACCTGAGCTGATAGAAGAACTTGGAAAAGACCTTGCCATTTAGTAATGGTGCTACGTGTTGCCTGCCATGAATACCGTAATCGTGTTGCTGGGAACTCAGCAATGCCTGGATTGTCTTAAAAATGAAATTTGAAACATTTTTCTAGACATTTGTTCATTGCAACTGTTAAGCTAAACTTCTTGAAGGCACATTACAGAATTTTAGTTTGCTGTAGGTGAGCCATTGATTTTGATCCATCATAGACTAAGGGGAGAAAATCACACATTCTCTCTCATACACACACACAAACAATGGTCTAGGGATGTCAACTTAACAAAGTGTGACATAGAAGCAGACACATGTTTAGTGAGATTATCATCAGGTCTTATTTATAAACAGTTTAAACAAAATGAAAACTAGAAGGGATTTGGGGGGTTGCATGTGAGTGTGTGTTTGTGTGTGTGAGTGTACACACAGTTTGCCCTTTTTTTTTTCTTATTACGATAGTTTGATTTAGGGGAAAAAAGCTCCTTTTTCAAGTTTTCAGATACCTGCAAATGGTATTCGGATTCTGCCAGAAGGGAAAAAAATGGAAAAAATAGTTTACCCTGATTCATTTGAATCAAATCTCCAAGGATACCAGAATTGTGCATATATAGGTTTCCCTGCAGAAACATGCATTGTTTGTCACCATAAAACCAGAGCCATCCCTTTAGCTGGGTTGATTAGGCAGTGGCCTCATGAGGGTCAGGGAGGACCCCTGACGAGTTCCCACCAGTGCCCCCACCCCCCACCCCCCAGCAGCTCCTCACCTCCTGTGAGACACTCATTTCCTACCTGGTCTCAGATTCCTGTCCAAAGGGGTCAAATCAATCTTGTGTTTTGAAAACACAAACAATCTGTTTAAAGTCTCTTATAATTTACCTGAGACAGGAGAGAGTGTGCTCAACTCCTGTGAGAACATTCAGAGCCTTACAAGTTCAGAGGAACCACTGTAGCCCTCTGTGCTGCAGAGGACAGTCCCTGAGAAGGATTCCAGCTCATGCAAAGAGTCTGGTGACAGAAACGTGAGCATAAGAGAAAGTAAGGAGCCTGGAGAGCTGGTGTAAGGGTCAAAGGTGCAGGGCACACTGGGGCATTTCCTCGCACAGGTGGAGGGAGGTAGGGGATAACCCTGGGTTGGGGAGAGAGGAAACAAACGTGCCTCCCTCTCACCTTTGCAGACTCAGACCGAACAAGAAAAGCAAAGAGGATGTGGCAAAGGCGGCCATGTGGGGAGTTAGCCCTGGGTCTCCGTCCAGCATGTTTCCAATCCATTAGAATGCTGACACATGGTCACCCAGGAAGGCTTTTTTTGTTTGTGTGTTTGCTTTTTGAGACAGAGTCTCACTCGGTTGCCCTGGGTAGAGTACTGTGACTTCACGGCTCACAGCAACCTCAAACTCCTGGGCTCAAGTGATCCTTCTGCCTCAGCCTCCTGAGTAGCTGGGACTTCAGGTGCCTGCCATGATGCCCGCTAGTTTTTCTATTTTTAGTAGGGACAGGGTCTCACTCTTGCTTGGGCTGGTCTCAAACTCCTGAGCTCAAGGGATCCTCCTGGCTCAGCCTCCCAGAGTGTTGGGATTACAGGTGTCAGCCACCATGGCCATACATGAAGTTTTATTAGAGAAATCTTGTGTTAAGTATGGGACAAGGAAAAGGGAAAGGAATCAGCCAAACAAATCAGGGGCTGCTGCCAAGGTCACGCTGCTGACTTCACCTCCACCTAAAACCAACCCTGGTTTTTCCTTTCTCAGCCGATTACTAAATGGTGACTGATTGTTTTGTAACAAACTAAAGATTCATACATACAGTAGAACCTCTGTAGAGTGACCACCCAAGGAACTGTCACACACTGGCCAACACACGGAGGTCACCATAAGGAACTAGGCTTGCTGTGTGGGGAGGTGCGCAACTGCAGAGGGGCTGCTGTATTTGCCTTTTTTGTATTTTTCCTTTTCAGAGTTTCCCCCCCAACCCCGAGAATTAGATATTAAACTGTGTAAAGGAAAAAACAAATGATGATGAAGCCAAGGTTGCCCTCACTGATTTTGCTGCTATTTGGATAGTTTCTGAGATTGTGGGGACAGGTCCCACCCACCTATTTATTGTGACATTTCTTTTCTAGAACCAGACTAGGACAGACTCATATACCATTCTGATCTGGGTGCATTTCTTCAGAAGGTATGCCGTCCTCGCGGGGGAGCAGCCTCTACCCGGCTTGGTGCTGACAAGGCTGGGAAGGAACTGCGTATGTGTGCAAGATTGCTCAGTGAGACGGAGAAAATCAGGTGGTGGGCACCAGGGGACATGAGGAACCCTGACCTCTCCTTCACACTCATCCCACGCTGTTCCCAGCAGCGGTTCTGTCTTGAGATTCTGCACAGATAGCCCTGACTTTAGCTCGATGTTTATAAGAATCCAGTGGGGGGACATCAGAGAA
Organism: Galagoides demidoff; assembly: GCA_963574575.1. Classification (NCBI taxonomy): domain Eukaryota; kingdom Metazoa; phylum Chordata; class Mammalia; order Primates; family Galagidae; genus Galagoides; species Galagoides demidoff. Next base: position 5,918 of record CAUYQV010095847.1, read on the forward strand.
AGTGAGGCAAGGCAGAAGCAAAGGGAACGAGGGCCGGGCTGCCTCCCCAGGAGGGACTATGCCCAGTGTTTTTCTGTCTGCCCTGTCCGGGGGTGGCTCGCTGTGGGGTTAGGGACCTTGGGAGACCAGGACCCTGCTCCCCCCGTGTCCTGAAGCTCCTCCCTTCTTGCTACTTCTCCTTACTGTCACTCCTCTGTCATCTCTGCTTGTTCTGGGGGAGGGTCTCGCTCACTGACTCCTCCTGGGGCTGGGCACTGCGCTTAGCACCACACATGCACCTCATCTCAGCCCTCTGATGTTGAGTTTTCCTGGCCCTGCTCTCCTCAGCTCCCAGTGTCCAGATAGCAGCCCTGGCACTAATGTCCCTGCCCACCGAGTGAGTGGCCTACCTACCTGCTGGTTCCCAGCTCCGGGCTCTCTCCTTTCCTGCACTCCCCTCGGCCCAGTGTTACCTGGACTGCATTTCCACCAGGCACGCTCATCACTCACCAGGGAGGAAGCTACCCAAATTTACACACACACCCCAAGAAACGCAGAATTACTTAGTTCTCTAACCTCCTCCGGTCACAATGGTGCAATCTTTGGTTTGCAAAAGAACAGGCATCTAGAAGCTCTGTTGAAGTCACTGTAGCAGCTTCCTAGGGCTGCAGTCATAGAGCACCACGGACTGGGTGGCTTTACACGGAGATACATTATCTGGAATCCTGGAGGTCTGGAAAGCTGAGACTGAAGTGTGAGCAGGGCGGTGGTGCTGGGACAGAGTCCTTCCTCACCTCTTCTAGCTTCCGGGCATTGCCAGCGACCCTTGTCTTTCCTGCATTTGTGGTGACATCACTCCCATCTCAGCCTCTGTTGTCACGTGAGGTTCTTTCTCCTTCTGTGTCTACCTGTCTCCAAATCTCTCTCCTTCTAAAGACACCAATCCTTGGATTGAGAGCCCACTCTGCTCCAGCATGACCTCAGTTAACTTGACTACATTCGTACAGATCCCGTTTCCAAATAAGGTTGCTTTCCTAGGTATGGAGGGGTTAGGACTGCTACACAACTCACTCACCACAGTCACTATTGGGCATGAGGTCATACAAGGCAGGAGCAGCTCCACAGGATGTACTGGAAACTCAAAGCATACCTGTCAGTCCTCCAACTCAGCACTCACCCTCTCCCCACCATGGAACTACCCGGCTCTGTAGGGGCCGAGGAGGTGGGGGACTGTTGTCTCTCTGGCAGGGCTGGCCCATGTGGTCCAGACTACTTCTAAGCAAGGCTAGACCCCAGAGGAGTAATCAGTATCCATGGTCACCCAGGCACTTTGACCTCCCTTTGAAATCATGAACCCCTAAAGTCCCAGGCAGTATCTGTATAAATATCTACATAGCCATTTACCTTCTCCTGAGTGCCATGGGCACTTGTCCTAGATTACCTTGTCGTAGATTACCCTTTTTGACATTCTTTCTGTCATGCTTGGATGCCCTTCCCGTTCACATATTGAGATTTCCTTCCAAGGGAGTGAGTGTGTCTCAAGCCAGATGTGTCTTCTTGACTGTTCTGACCCTGTGGAGCTACAGAATGCCCCGGACATACTTCTCCATGTGAACAATTTAGATCCCCAGCTTCCCTGGACCTTCCTATTTTCCACTGATAAATTACTTTGAAAAGAGAAAGTATGACTTCTTCCGCTGGAAAATCAGGTTTTACAGGTGCTTATTTTTCAAGATAAGAGGTCAGATATGGGGGCACAGATATCATCTGGTGGAATTTATTGTCCACAATTTACAATATGACCTATGTGATAATCTCAGTCCTCTCTCTGCCACTGCTTTGATTGTATAAGTAGAAAGAAAGACAGAGAGAGAAAGGGAGAGATCACTTTCTAAAAGCCAGTTCTTGGTTTTTGCATCAGCCTTTGTGCAAAGAGAAAGAGAGTCTTCCTGAAAAACTAAATACCAGGAGGCTTAGTTAGGTATGACAGTGCTAAGACATTTTATAAATATTTTGGTAAGTAGATGAAAGAGAAATGATTTGCAAGGTAGTTATTTTCATTCACAGCTAATTGAAAATTCCTCATTTGCATTAACCATCTGAGCTGTTTTCCATTTGGAAGAATGTTCTATTCTAAGTCCCAGCTCCTCCCACTGTAGGTGGGCAGCATCGGAGCCTCTGCATTTGAACCTGTCAAGATGACACTGTGCCCTGGGAGTGAGCCCTAGGTGTCACTGATGACAGAAAGAGTTTTAATTAACCATTTGGACTCAGTTAAAGGAACAAAAAGCCATTCAAAGAGTGTGGAAGCTTGATGATGAGAAAAACCTACAAAATAGTGAGTGGTGGGAGTCCTTTGTTCCCTAGAAGAACAGCAACTCTGTTTAGTGATCTCCATGGGAAAGATTCTCAGTAAGCAGATAGCAGAAATGCTGAGTCATCCGTATTCTGTTACAATTCACTGGCCGCATATTGTGCCTTTATCCTGAAAATTCACACATTTTGAAACATCCGACTTAGTAAATTTTCTCAATTGTCCTAACAGTGTCCCTGGGAGTGAAAAGGGGGCACATTTCACAAAAGGAAAAAAAGGGAGGTGACTTGTCCCAAGTGATGTTGAGTGACAGTGGGAGGGGTAGACCCCCAATAGTGAGGATTCTAGGTCCCAGCTCAGTGCTATCCCCAATGAGGGACACCAAAGAAAAGCTTCTTTAACAATAATATAGAATGGCCAGGCGCATTGGGTCATGCCTGTAATCCCAGTGCTGTGGGAAGCTGAGGCAGGTGGATTGCTTGAGCTCAGGAGTTTAAGATCAGCCTCAGCAAGAGGGAGATCCCATCTCTACTAAAAATAGAAAACTAGTCGGGTGTTGTGGCAGGCACTTGTAGTCCCAGCTACTTGAGAGGTTGAGGCAGGAGGATCACTTGAGCCAAGAGTTTCAGGTTGCTGTGAAATGTATACACACACACACACAGAGAAAGAGGGATTGAGAGAGAGAGAGACTGTAATGAAGAAATTAAAAATTACAACACTCCAACCCACTCTCCAGATGATAAAATGAACATCTGGGAACATTTCCCTCCTTTTCAAGAAACACAGTTGGAATTATGCTGTCTTTGCTGGCTTGTATCTTATACTGTCACCTTACTGTTTTGAGAATATTTTTCCGTATTATGAAAGTATTCTTTGCAAACATAAATTCATTAGCTGCACAGGGAATTAGGCAATAAATAAGGTACAGCACACCCCAACGATAGAATACTAAAAGTTGACACCTTCTAATGTCAAAGCCAAAAATTCTTCTATACTGAGTGTTACATTTTTCTCAGTTGCTTGAAATTACATAACTTATACTGTACATGATTTTTTTTTCTCTCTACAAAGTAGATGATGATAATTCTAAAATTGGGAAGAACCATCTGGAATATGAGTCATTAGATGAAGTAAAAAGAAAAAGAAAAAAACGAGTAAAGCCTTCTCCCAGGAAACTGAAGATCTGTGTTACTTACTCCTTGCTTTTCACATCTGGAAACTAGGGAGGGACCTGAGTGAATGCTAGGCTGGTTCTTTTCTGAAGTTAACTGACCCTGAGCTGTGTTCATCCTTTGTGTGGCTGGTAAAGATTGTTCTCCCCAAACCAGTTCACAGCAAGGATGAGGCAAGCAGAGAAGTCGCTACGCATCTGCTCGTTACTTATTCAGAAAATGGAAATACAGAAGGAAGTCCTGGATGTCTACAGCTTCCTAGTGGGGAGCCCTCTGAGTGAGTGGGGGTTTGCTGAGCTATCGCAGAAAGATGTAGGTAGAAAGTCGATGAAAAACTCTTAATATATTCCTTTTCTTTTTCATGTCTATAGACTTAGAAGTTCTTAGCAGCTTTACCCTGAATAAGAGTCTTACTTGTTTAATACCAGTAGAATTTAACACTTTACCACTTAAGAAGACAAAAGAGAGTGAGAAATAAGAAACAGCCTCTATGACTCAGGGATCTGGCTTTCTGGTAGGAAGATGAACAACTACCATGTATAGGGTTCTTGTCTGTGCTACTCACTGTGCTAACTGCATTACATCTAATAAGCCTCACGACAGCCAGTGGCAAATAGACATCATTATCCTATTTTACGACTAACGAAGGAAAGATCAGAAGGCTGACTTCATTCATTCTTCCGCTTAACTCCCCTCAGGAAACATGTCTTGAGCTCCTAACGGGCAACCAGCACAGTTCTAGGGCTGGAGGTCCTGTCAGCAGCACGGCTGTCATCCCTGCTTCCTCGTGGAGCAGTCAGGACACACAGCTGTGGTTTGCACCTGCTCTGCCTGCCTCCAAAGTGCTGGAACCCAATGTTAACAGGGCAATTTCAGGGGAAACCTGAGAGATGTCACAGGACACTGGAACATGGTGTTGCGTCTTTATTTTTCTCCTGATCTGAGAACCACCGTGATTAACTGTAGAACAAGGAATGACTCCCTGATTCAAATCATTACTGCTATTGTACCTCATTTCATGATGAGTAGTGAGTACACAAGGCATCTGGCTACCCAGATTGAGAAACAATGCCCTGTGATTTTGCTGCTTCATGGTCAGAGAGTGAAAGAAGTTATTTATAAGTATTAATAATTCTAGAACATTCCATTCTCCAAGATTACCAGAGTTAGACAGAATAGCAAAGATAGGATTCTACTGAAACATTTTCAGGTGGTCCCTATCCACAAATACAGTCGTTTTGGCAAGACAACAGCCCTTTCCAACCACATAGGCAGGTGAAAATATTTTCCCAGGTGACAAATGGCAGAACCAAAGCTTGAAAGCATTGATGTCAGCATGCGACACAGTAGGCTTCTTCAGGGAATGCAGTCACCAGCTTGATGTAAAATCTTCCAGTTCCCTCAATGGAAAAGGAGCCTTAACTGAATCCTATTCCTGGGCTGGATACTCAGAAAGCAAGCCCCTTTTGGTTTTGGAATAAAAAAAGTTTTTTAACATTCTATAATCTTCACAAAAGTTATTCTCCATAGGTTTACTAAAAATCAAATGAATTATAAGAAACTGATCACGTTTTGAGTGTTTTCTCAATCTACAATCCCTAGTCAAGGATACCATGAAGGTGGCTTTAATCTTAAAAGCCATACTGCAGTGAGAGTTAGTTCTCAAAGAAAACACAAAACCTGCCTGGAGTAGATTCATAAACTAATATTAATAAGTAATAAATAATTCAAAACAGTGCTGGAGAGGGTTTTCCTGAGGTGTAATTCTTTTTCCTGAGCAAGCTGATCATCCTGCTTTATATTAAAATGCATAGCAAACGTGGTTTTACCAAAATAAAACAAGGGGTATTATTTCTGTGGAACAATTTTAGAAATCATAGTTTACTGTTACATAATGATTTTATAACCTTGACAAATAAGACCTGTTTCCTAAAGAAAATATCCTTCTTTAAAGAAGTTAATATCTTCAGGCTTTTCTTTTTTTAATGTAGACTTTGTATGATAAAAGCTTAATTTGTTAATCTGGCAGCAAACTGGTTAAGTTTTAACTAATTTCAAAATAATCAAGAGCAATGAAATAAATAAGATTTGCTGATTGCAAATACCATACTCAGAAGTATAGTAAAAAGCCAATGACTTTAATTATTAAAATCTTTCTAACTTCTGGCCTGGTGCAGTGGCTCACCCCTCTCATCCCAGCACTGTGGGAGGCCAAGGCAGGTGGTTTGCTTGAGCTCAGGAGTTTGAGACCAACCTGAGCAAGAGTGAGACCCTCATCTTGACCAAAAATAGAAAAACTTGCTGGGTGTTGTGGCAGACACCTGTAGTCCCAGCTACTCAGGAAGCTGAGGCAAGAGGATCTTTTGAGCACAAGCATTTGTGGTTGCTGTGAGTTATGATACCACAGCCCTCTACCCAGGGTGACAGAACACGGCTGCGTCTCATCAAAAAAACAAAAATCTTTGTGACTGCTAATTGTATTACCACTTTGAGGGTAAGTCCTAAGGAAAGTCTGTCTTTGCTTGACTGTGATTATGACCACACAAGCAATAGGGTCAGTAATGCAAACTGTGGCCACGCCTTAGTAAGCTGTCCACATTTCAGGGGCATGAGAATTTGCTGTGATGAAGCTATTTTGATCATACCAGTGTTGATTGAAGTAAGTGGCGAATTTCGCAGCCCCAGAAGTGACGCCGAGCAGTGTGAGGAGACGAGCAGGTGTGTGCCCGTCCAGATGCTCTGCTTTCCCGGAGGCCTCTGCTCGGGGCCTGGAAGCTGCAGGAGCATACTTCATGTCCCTAAAACCAGGCTCATTCGGTTTTTCTTTCCCTCGCACTTTTCTTGATTCTCTATAAAAACTTCAAGCAAACATAAAGCAGGGCAACCTAATACTTCACCCACAGGACCCTATGTTCTTTCCAGAAATATGTCTCGTATTTAAAGAGGCATTGCCACATGTGCTAAAAAAGGCCCCGCTCGCAGACACATTTCTACTCCTTCTATTTCTGAAGTCCCTGGTCAATCTCCAGGCTCCCATACTATATTTATGACTTTCTATTTCTCCTGCATCTGTTTCCACAACTTTCTAATGTACTAATAACTTACATACTCGGAGAACAAACTGTACACAGAAAGAAAAGAACATCCAGAAAGTAAGCAAACCCACAGTGGGTGGATTCCTTGAGCTCAGGAGTTCAGCTTGAGCAAGAGCTAGATCCCATCTCTACTAAAAATAAAAAAACGATCTGGGTGTGGCAGTCGGTGCCTGCAGTCCCAGCTACTTGGGAGGCTGAGGCAGGAGGATCCCTTGAGCTCAGGAGTTTGAGGTTCCTGTGAGCTATGATACCACAGCACTCTACCCAGGGTGACAGAGTGAGACTCTGTCTCAGAAAAGAAAAGAAAGAAGGAAGGAAGGAAGGGAAGGAAGGCACCTGGTTAAAAAGGAAAGAAGGGAAAGAAAAGCAAGAAAGGAAAGAAAGGGAGAGGTTTGGCACCCATGCTCAGTTAGGACACCAGCCACACACTCTGGGGCTGGCAGGTTCGAACCCCGCCCAGGCTTGCTAAACAACAATGACAACTAAAACAAAAAATAGCATGTTGTTTTGGAAGTCACCTGTAGTCCATGCTACTCGGGTGGTTGAGGCAAGAGAATTGCTTAAGCTCAAGCGCTTAAGGTTGTTGTGAGCTGTGATGCCATGGCACTCAACCAAGGATGACATAGTGAGACTCTGTCTCAAAAAAAAAAGCAGGAAGGAAGGAAAGAAAGAAAATAAACAAATAAGTAGTCTCCTTATTCAAGTCTAGTGCAGTAAAATATATACATAGTTATTTATAAAGGATAAGTTTATAAAGGCTATCTATGTATATCTTTATGTTTCCTTAAATGTGATTTCTAAAACTTATAATTTGCACATAATTCATATCAAGTCACCTTGACCGATTAAGTATCTTTGGGGGGGGGTGCAGTCTTTTCAATGATGGCCCATGAAAACTTTGGGCATTTTTTCTATTTAAGTCAAAATCTACGTCCTTTGATATAATTTTTGAAAGTTTAAGGTTCAATAAAAAACTCAAAAGTGAGTAGTAATAAAGCACAGCCCCTGTTTCCTTGAGTGAACACAAACACAGATAATGAAGTAGGACAATAGTCGCAGGGCAAGGAACCGTAAGAGTCTAGATGACAGAAATTTAAATCTTTATACGGGGCTGCTTTGAGACAGCTCTCTAGGAATGTGTGTGATTTTAAGAGTAATTAGGAGTAATTCTCATGAAGAGGGGATCATCTCATAAAAGATAACTCAAAATCACACCTGCCTCACCACACTAGTCACAAGCTTCGAGAAGATGGGGACTTATCTAGATTATCTTGACACCCCCAACACCCAGAACACCTTAACCAGGTAGGCACCTGGTTAAAAAGTCCTTATTAAAACTCAAATGATGTTTGAGGAGCTGGAGGCTGAGGTGATGTCTCCTCTCAGGCACAGGGCACTAGGAGGGGGACCCCCACACTAGCCCAGCACTGTCCAGCAATAATATTTACGACCAATGCCTATGTCCCAGTGGGGACTAAGAATTTACTGATGGGGCCATTTACTAAGGGTCATGCGAACCTTAACCCACAAAATTGTTATTCCCAAATTTGTAGGCGAGGGAATAAAGACTCCAAGATTTAGTAACTTCCTCAAGGAAGTTCCTGGGGAAGGTGCAAGAATCCACATGTAGAAGCTTTTTCAAAAGCTGCTTCCCCCTTGGAACACAAATGAGCAGCTGAGACAGCCAGGGCCTGTGGCACCGAGTCCAGACTCTTGTGATAATCGCCGAGGTGGATGGCGTGGATTGTAGCTGTTGCCCCCCCAAAGGCTGAAGTTCAATGTAAATATTAACAGAGATGCTCAAAATAGATCTGCCTGAATCTTTTTATGGAACTAGTCAAAGATTTACCCTAATCACTCAAAACAAAACAAAACAACAAAAAAAACCTCTTCATTAAATTATAAGCTGGTGACACAATCTTATAAATATCTTACATGTCTTATATGGAATTCTTTTTTTTTTTTTTTTTAACATACTGAGCATGGGAGAGGTACAAGACATTGATCCTGGAGCAGTGAGAGAGAAATAGCAAAAAAAAGAAAAGAAAAGAAATATTCTGAATCTCCTAGTGAAGGAGAGGGGCAGACACGAAGGAAACAGTGTTCAAGCAGTGTGCAAGGCAAGTATTTTTGAGAACACACAAATAGTGATTAATTCAGGAGGAAGGAAGCCTTGAAGGATGGGGAGGATTGGGTAAATAAAAAGATGAAAGAAAGTTTATGTCTAGGCTTGGGAGGCCGCGTGAGAGCCCCAGGTGGGGGTTAGGAAGAGCAGGTAGAGGAGGCTGGGTGGCTGCGGGCGGGGAAATGTGAGGTTGATGATGGAGAAGGGAGGCAGGTCAGGGGGTGGCTTTGAGGTCACACTAACTTGGTAGAAATTGTCTTCTTGGACAGCAGGGTACCCCCATCATCTCCCTGGGCTTTAGGAAGAACCCTGTGGCTACAATATGTAGAAATGACAGTGTAAGAGAGGTGGGGACACTAAGTGAGGACGTCCACTTTGAGTTCTTAAAGGCAAACTCAATCTGAAACCAGCTGGCTCACTTAGGAAAGTGTTTCAGAAGCTAATTCTGCAAATATCACAGCACTGTAGGAAATTCTTAAAGGGAAGCTACCCAACTGGCTCCCTCTGGTAACTAGAAAACTATTAATTAGCTCAGGGTTTTTCAACTCTTTTTTATCTCACGACACTTGAACCTATAGTTCAACTTCCTCAGCACACTTCAATTATGTTGATCCAAAACAAGAGAAAAAAAAATAATACACTTACTGTGCTTTGTACTTCTTTGAAAACAATGAATGAATGGTCTTTAAAAATTTTCAAGCACACCTAAGATCCTCTCCCGGCATGCCAGTTGAAAATCACTGAATTAGCTGCTCATCCTTTTGTTTTCTTGACTCTCTGGCAGGGAAACATTCCAAGTATTTTTTTTTTCTTTTTTTTTTTTTTTTTAATTTTATTGAATGGTAACTATGTACATTAATGCCCTTCTGGGGTACAGTGTGGGGAAACATTCCAAGTATTTAATAAAAGCACATGAAAGTTGTCCCAGCAAATTAATTTAATGTAAGATATAAATTTACGATGCCCCCCCCAAAAAAATACCCAAGCAGCATAAAAAAATATCCAAAACCTGAAAAAAAATGAGAGGCTGTAAGTTATAAAACCCAGGTTCTTTTGAACACTAAATTTCTTGAATTTTTAACTCTATTTGGATGTTGAAACAATGAAAGGCTAATTATTTATTAGACCCTTGAATGTCCACTTGTGAAGAAAATGGCATTCAGAATAGTCAAGTGCTAACTGGTAGATACTGAAAACATGGGAAATGATTATTTCTTAGGTATCTGTCCTTTGTGTACAAGGTATACCAAGAACAGATTAAAGTAGGTAAAGTGATTGAAAAAAATGTACAGCAATGTGGCTGAGTGTGTGAATTAATACACTGTAGTCTTTCTCCCTTTTCCCTTTATGAGCCCTGGACTCTGACATTCCCTGAAACAGGGTCAATGTCATGTTCTGTGACTATGAATTCTATTTGCTGTTTCCCCTTGACTCTATCGAGATAGCTGAACTAGAAAGATGCACGCTTAGAAAAGAAGCACTACAAACCCCCTACAGCTGCGACATGTCCAGTGCAGACACTCCCTACCTTAAGCCCTCAAATTCTGTATGCCTTAAGAAATACTAGACATTATTCTAGGGAAATGAATAGAGTAAGACCCAGCATACCCTTGAAGCAAATTGATATCTCTACTCTTTCTGGGTTTTTTTATTTTGTTTTTTGTTTTTGTTTTTTTTTTTTTTTGAGACAGGGTCTCCCTCTTGCTCAGGCTGGTCTGGAACTCCTGAGCTCAAGCAATCCTTTTGCCTTGGCATTTCTGACTATTTGAACACACTTGTACCAGTGTATTAGATCTTTTTCTCCTTCTTACAGTCCCTAAGTTATATTCTCATGATCCTTCTAGAAGTACATTTCCCTGGAACATACATTGCTTAGGTTTTATTCAGCTCATTAAAACACACCCTGTTCTACATGATCCATAATACAAACTAAATAGGCACTTTCCTCTCCAAAAATGTCAGATTGCTTTCAAAGTTCTTAAGGGAGGTGTAGTAAAAGAGTCCTTGTCTCTGTTTTCAGCGAAGTTGCTACTGCAGTACCAGCAAGAAGACATCTATGTGACCGTGGGTGCGTGGCCATAGCGGCCCTATGAGAGTTGGTAATCTCTCACATGACGTACTTTCTTCCCACTGTGATGATTAAGCACAATCAAGTTATGCTAAAATATGAAAACTGGTTATTTCCCTGGGCCCTTCTGGGTGGGTTTTGGGGTAACACCAAAGAACATTAAGAAAAACTCATGTATTTCTGGGTAGTAGGCACTTAATACTGGTTATCGATGCTTCAGCCTTTAATAAAAGTTGAGATGTAGTTTTTCAGCCAGGGCCTGGGTGCGGGCAGGATCCGAATGTGTCTTCATGGCGTACTCTTTCAGCAAGCTTTCTTAAAATTCCATCCAAGAATAACTAATAATCGATTCCTAATTCTTTTTTATCACCGGACACAGATCCATTGTAGGGTACCATGCTTCAAAGCGCAGAGCAATGTTTAGGGTTTTCACAGCTCTAAAAATATCCCACAAAGCAGTGCAGCTGCTTCATGGTAAACTCCATTAGAATAAATTGCAGAGACAGTTTTCCAAATAACGCCACTTTCTTACTAAATACCCATGTGAATGATAGTAATTTAAAATCAAAGTAACTGCTCATAACTAATTAGGACTGAAAAATCATATTGAGATCCAAAGAGTTAGGAACTCTCTTGTCTTAATAGTTTCACAGATGATTCTCATATTTTTATACAAAATTCAGAAGGATATTACATATACCCCGGACACTTCAGGTAAGTACAGAGTGCTTCTGTTGATCACAGGTCAATTGTCATTCTGTCTGGCCCAGTGACACACTGTATCTCTTTTTCACTTATGTTTGTGGATAGTTCTATTTGTTCCAACATCTCTTAAGGGAACTCATAAGCCTTTAACAGATATTAATAAGGACTTGAGCATTAAGTTATTGCTGCGACTGAAGGCTAAAGAACTTCCTATTTTTTCCCCTCCCTTACTACATCTTGCTATGCATTAAGAAAGTTGTTTGAGAAAAAAGTATACTCTCACATGATCACTCTCTCTAAATTATTTGGAAGTTGAGCAACTCAGGACCAAATTACAAGGAATAAAAGTCTGTCGTTTCTAGGAGGACAAATTCAGCCCTCTGGAACGCTGAAGTTCCTCAAGTCATTGATTTAGTCTCCCAATCTCCTAAAACAGCTTTTGTTTCCCCCTTCTGTCCAGTCCCTGTTAAAACAGAAACCTTTTTACTATCCAGGGAGATCTGGGAATTTTCTTCTTATTTTGCAGTAAGATAATTGGCTTCTTGAAAACCATGGCCTGGGGTTCGTCTTCTGGTTATCACCAAATAAATTCACTTCTCCATTACAGTTGGCTTTCAACCCTCTTTGCATTTTACACTTGGAACAAAATTCTAATTGAACATGACCCCAAGAGGGGAGGGATAAGGTTTCCAGTGACTCCTACCAGGAGTTTGTCTGTACAAACTCCAGAGGGTTTCCTGTCACCTGTTCTGTGATTGTCTTAGGAAGGTGGAACAAAGATCCAGTCACTGGGGTGACCTTTTCTACAAATAGATCAAATGTTCCTAAGTCTATCGTGGTTAAAATGGGAGGGGGGAGATTAGGAAATTAGCTTTTATTGTAGTTTCCTTTTGCTCGCACTTGTACTTTGTGATAGATTCTCTCGTGTCATCCTCTGAGCAATCTCCTGAGGTAAGGAGACCAGGAAGTTTAGCATCTTTCCCACCACAAAGGTGAGACGCCCAGGCCCAGGGGGACAAAGTGATGTGGCTGCATCCTGAGGGTATGGGCCAGAGCCCAGGGCAGAAGTTAAGATTTCAAATTGCTGGCCTGACACTACCTTCACTGTAAAAAGGCAGCAGTTCACACTTTGGGGTGATAATGTAAAGCTCCTCCCAAAGCTGCAGTAAATGTATCCTTGAGGTCTCAAAATCAAACAATAATAAATAAGCAAAAAGTCTTCTGGTACCCAGTGAAGTTTTCACATAAGATAAACAAAGCGGGCACCTGGTATAGGCCAACCGCTCACACACACGGAAGATTTTGCTTTTGCTTTATTTTTTTTCCCCCAGAGATAAGTGTGTGAAATACTTTTAGAAAATGTCTGAAAACTTAACATTGTCCATATTTCTGCATTGAAAAGACAAAATGTATCCTGTACAGAGCACAAGATATAAAAGGTTTCTTCATTTGGGTGTAGCATTCCTCTCATTCGTAAAGAATATTCATATTATACGTGAATAACTGGAAATTATATTATAATATCAACTCAGAAAAAAATAAAGAATTCAGGAAAGATGAAGGTTTTGAGGCATTTTTTCTATTTAGTTTCTAAACCTCAGAATAAGTAATTTTGAAGCCAGACCCAGTGCCTCACTCCTGTAATTCCAGCACTCTGGGAGGCCAATGCAGGAGGATCCCTTGAGCTCAGGAGTTGGAGACCAGCCTTAGCAAGAGTGAGATGCCATCTCTACCCAAAATAGAAAAACTACCTGGGTGTGATGGTGGGTGCCTGTAGTCTCAGCTGTTCAGGAGGCTGATCTCTTGAGCCCAGGAGTTTGAGGTTGCTGTGAGCTATGATGCCATCGCACTCTACCCAGGATGACAGAGTGAGACTCTACCTCAAAAAAAAAAAAAAGTAATTTTCTTCCTATAAGACATTCTGTAAACATTTTCTCTTGTTAGTCCTTTATGGTTTTAGACTATCTTAGTAGCCAGATATTTTTGCTAGAAATAACCATAAGGTAATAAATATTGGGTTTAAAGTACTCTGTACTTAAAGGCTTTACAGACTCAGAAATTCCATATTGTTGACTATTATCAGGTTATTATTTATTGTGCCAAAGGCAGTTTCTTGGAGTACTAAATCTCTTAAAACTCCACTGAAATTTCTCTTTAAATGTGTTGTTATTGCTCTGATGAATAATGTCTGTCTGGAAACCCAGAAATTAAATTTTGTATTTTAATATGATCACTTATTTTCAAATTGTTCATTTCAGGCATTCAATTGAATGCATGGTCATGTTAAAAATTAATATGGCTCTGTGCATGTTTTTGGAATATTTCTATAACAAAGGCTTGCCAAGAAGTTTTTGTGCATAAAATACTATGTTGAGTCTATAGGATAGAAAACAATGGAATGTGGAACCTCAGGGAGCTCACAGTCCAAATGACGATGATTAGACAAGGAAGGAAGGAGGGGGAGAGGAGAAGGGAGAGAAGGAAAAAGTCTTTAAAATAGGTTTAAAATCTTTAAAATAGGCTACAGTCTTTAAAATAGTACCACTAGGAATGTGTTTAATAACCAACATTTCACTCAATTTGTAACAGTTAGAAACAAAATAAAATTTAATGTAAAATTGGGGGCTTTATCCTTTTAACTATGCATATGATACATTTAATGGAACTGCTACAATTTTCTGGTTTCTGACCATGGTAATGCATTTATTGGGATAAAAGCTCAGCTACAAAGATCCAAAAGTAGTAGAGGCTTAAATAGGAGAGATGTTTATTTGCCACTTCTGAAAGTATGGCCGGGCAGTGCAGGTGCATATGACCCTCCACGCAGCAGGGGCCCGGGCTCTCTCCATTGGTTGCTGTGAGTCCCTCAATCACACCCGCTTCCCTTTGGGGGTCAAGGTGGCTGCTCCAGCTCCTAACATCAGGTCTGCATTCCAGCCAGAAGAAAGTGGGGCAGGAGAAAAGGGGAGACCTTGCTTTTAAAGCAACAGCCTCTTGGAGGATTGTACACATCATGGCCTCTCACATCCCCTGGCCAAAATGAGGTCACGGAGCAAGAGAAACTTAAAAGTGTAATCTTAGCCCGGCTGAAGCCAAGCATCCAGCTAAAATGTCTGTAATAAAGTACGAAGGGGAGATTGGGTATGAGAGGATCACTAGCTGGCTCTGCCTGTGTGGTGACCGTGCCACGATTCCTACTGCAGAACCCAGAATTACAGAAGAGAAGAGAATTCTTACTGCGCTTTACCGTGGCTTCTGTTTTCAAAATGTAGGTTAGAAATGCATGGTGGGTGATTTCAACAATGGGAGAAAGATTTCTCACCTTGTCAGCTGCTACTCATTGGCAGCTGAAAGCTGGCACCTTATGCTAAGCTAGTCAGAGCCAAAAATAATTAATCTGATTAAGCTTGTCACTAAAATATCAAGACACATGTTCTCAAAACATGGCGCGTTCTCTCTCTTTGCCTTTTTTCCCCTTGTCCGGCTTATTTACAATAAAAAAGTAGGTTGAGGGATGAAGTTGCAGAAACTGATCCTTATAAACTGTTACTCTATATATCACACAACAGATAAGCAGATGCTGGAGAGAAAAACATGGCTGAATTGTGTTTGTATAGACTGTCCGAGCCTGGATCACGTTTAATAATTAACCATAGTGTACAGTTCATGCTGTTTGAGAGTCTCTATAAAAATAATGCTACCGGCAAGTCTGGTTACCTCATTCTGCAAGGAACTTTCTCACTCTTGTTCCAGCGCTGGGACTTGTACCTGCTGCTTCTCCAAACCCAAAAAATGGAATTTTCCCTGGTAACTTTTCTCTAAGAAAATGATATGCTAGAGTAGTTTTTAAAATGCACAACTGCACAAAGCTATCAAACACCTTTCTTGATGCGATAGACAACAGATAGGCTGACTTTTTTGAAAACCAGATTTGACTTTAGAGTCATTGGGAGAACTTGCTGTTTAATTGCATTCGATAATCCATTTTGTAGAGAGTTTGACTCATTTGCTGAGCAAAACTAAATCATCTAACGGTTTCTAATTTATCATACTGGGTTTTCAGATCTGGGTGGAGATATCCTGCGAAGGAAATGACAGCACACACCTGCTGTCCCACAGATAGATCAGAAAATATAAACATAGGGAGATGAAGGAAACGTCTAAATGTCTGACTCTTTCACTTTGCAAATGACCTTGCCCTACTTAGATAAACTTGTCTTTTCTCAAGATGAGTGGCTTTCTAATTTTATTAAACTTTATACAACTGATCCTTAAACACTCAAGTGCTATTAAGCTCCATTCAGGGCACAATAAAATACGGCTAATGATGCTAAGAATTATAGTGAAGATGGTATTTTACAGTCCTTTAAACATTTGTTCTTTTCTTAAGTATAATATGTGTGTTATCTCATTCCATCCTCTCACTGATCCCATCAGGTAGATAGTGTTAAACATTCCCATTTTATCCTTGTAGAAACTGGGGCACAGAGTGTGTAAGGAATTCACCCCAAATTACGCAGCTAGTAAGCAGTAGAGTTAGGATTTAAACCCAGGTTATGACTTTTTTTTTTTCAGTTTGGGCTGGGGCTGGATTTGAACCCACCACCTCCAGTATATGGGGCCAACGCCCTACTCCTTTGAACCATAGGCACTGCCCCCAGGTTATGACTTTTTATTATATTGGCTATTTATAGACAAAGAATTGTGTATTTCATAATCATATGTATAGGAAACAGTGTGGCATAACAGAATGTTTTGGGGTCAGAAGGATTACGGTCTTTTTCTGTTTCACCTAATTATTATACACTCCTAAGTTTTTGGTACTTTAATCTCTTTTGATCCATGCTGGGTCTCTGCATGTACGTGCAAACACTTCCTTCAAACCGGAAGTCACCCATCAGACCTACATATTAATATAATACTACTGTAATTTTAAGAAATTACTAAAAGATATGATTCAGTTTGATTCAACAAACAATGTGTTGAACTTTGAACCACCATAGGAGGATACACTGGCCTTACCCAGATAACAATTGTCATATTTCTACTACAGAGATATTAATGTTCCTTTTGTGCCAATCAGTTCAAGCTTTAATATTTCACTGCAAGAAACAGGAAAAAATTACATCCAGCAATCACTGCCTTTCTTCTGTTGGCATTTTGACAGTGGGACAGTTATGCCCTGTAATCAAAGGAAAACACAAACCAGTCATCGCCTAGCAACTCACTGAAGATTACTCCCAGGGAATAATTTATGTGGCTGAGTGTCAGGCATTCCACTTCCAACTCTGAGGCCGGCAGAGCTCCCACACCACTGTAACAATTTTCTGTACACTGCAAACACGGTTGGACCTGTTTTGGGTGATGGCGTTGCAGGAAGAAAAAGCAAAAGCACTGAAATGCCCTAAGCCCTGACAGTTCCACGCGAAAAGTTTTACCATCTTTTTGTTGGTAAAAATCTAATTGAGATGAAGCATCACTAGGAATCAAAATCATCTTGCTACTCTGCTGTTTCCCTTCGCCCAAGCCTGTTTCCCGCCTCTTCCCTATAAAGGGACATCTGTCATCCTCCCTTCCCCGGTGTGGTCTCCAGGGGCTGATCCACCCCTTCAGTCTGGTGTGCCCGCCAGACCGATCAATCAAAACGGGCGCCCACTCGGTCCCGGGAGGCTGCCACTCCGGGAGCCTTCACGCACCAAGCGAAGGTGCAATCAACACAGACTTTACTCCGCCATCTGTGTAGGAAAGAAACCAATGTGACTCTAGTCAAGAAGAATTAATGTCATCTCCCCAAACCAGGATTGAGTACACGCCTTTAAAAAATGATTTTGTCCATAAGAACAGAAAACCTGACTGGAGAATTCATTTCAATGAATAACCAAGGCAAGAAAGGGACGGTGTCTGAAGTGACTCCGCCACCCATCACATCCCGGGGAAAGAGTCACCATTAGCAGTAATTGTGCTTTATATATTTTTATCCGATGGGCCCTTCAATAATCCTAGGAGGTCGACACCACTGTTGTGTCTGTTTCTAGAGGAGTAAACTTAGTCAGGTTCAGAGAGATGACAAGTAATTTTCTGAAGTTACCCGTCTAGCTGTGGTAGAATGAGCTTTTCACAGAGCTTGCTGTGCTCTTGGTGGCACCTGCAGTTGGCACCTGATACACCATGCCCATCTCTTTCTGGAAACTGAAGCCAGCAGGTGATGCTATGGTTCTTAAAAATAGCTCATAATCAGGAGCATAAACCTTTGCTATGAAATACTTTTTCTGCAAAATCTTCTGGTGGTATAGAAATTGTCTGTTTCTATTTATTGTGAAGAGGAAGAGCACCATTTTCTTCTTGGTCTCTTACTGTGTGGTTTTCTATAGAAAAGGATCTTGGCTCTCATCAGGCTAAAGAAGTGTCATAGATTTTAGGTTTGCTCAGTGCTCTCTAGTAGTAACATCACAGGACATGGTACAGGGAGGACCACCGTTAAGAATATTCTGTTTTAGCTGGGCGAGGTGACTCACGCCTGTAATCCCAGCACTCCAGGAGGCTAAAGCAGGTGCTTCGCCTGAGCTGAGGAGTTTGAGACCAGCCTGAGCAATGTGAGACCCCATCTCTACAAAAACAGAGCAAACTAGTTGGATGTGGTGGCAGGCATCTGTAGTTCCAGCTCCTTGTGAGGCCAAGGCAGGAGGATCACTTGAGCCCAGGAGTTTGAGGTTGCTGTGAGCTACAATGATGTGATAGCATTGTACCCAGGACAACAGAGTGAGACTATCTCAAAAATAATAATAAATAATAATATTCTGTTTTAAAAATACTTTATAACACATTCCAGCAACACTTGGTAAGCAGTTTGTATTTATTTTATCTATTGAACATTGAGTATTTCTCACTCTTATTTATGATCTCTGTCTTTAAGCCATTTTTATAGTCAAGGGACAGACAGATGTGTGGATGGAGTTGTCACTCGTGCACACTTCTGAAGGATTTAGATTCTGTCTGCGTTTGGGGTCTATTATCTTCTAAATTATGGAGCTCTAGAAATTGTCCACTCACTACATAAAATAGCTTCAAATATATTTTTATCAGAAACAATTTTTTCAAAGTGCAGTAGAGTTCTTTTCATCCTGGTAAATTAGGGATTGGGAAAAATTAGAGTTGATTTTATCAATGCCTTTACCGATTTTGAAACTTCAGTCACATTTTTCTTCACTCTTAATAATTTAAGTTAAATTTTTTTTTGGTTTTAACTCAATCAATTTTTATTTTATTTTACATCTATCCCTGTGACTTTTATCCCTTTTCCCAATTTTGTTATCGCCTTTTTAGAGTATCGGAATTTTTTTTTTTTTTTTGAGACAGGGCCTCAAGCTGTCACCCTGGGTAGAGTGCTGTGGCATCACAGCTCACAGCAACCTCCAACTCCTGGGCTCAAGCGAGTCTCCTGCTTCAGCCTCCCAAGTAGCTGGGACTACAGGCACCTGCCACAATGCCTGGCTATTTTTTGGTTGCAGCCATCATTGTTGTTTGGCGGGCCCAGGCTGGATTCGAACCCGCCAGCTGAGGTGTATGTGGCTGGCGCCTTAGCCGCTTGAGCCACAGGCGCCGAGCCAATATTGGAATATTTTTTGAAGAGAAAAGCTATAGATCACTGGAGACTCAATATTAAAATGGAAGGAATTTTGTCATGGCTTTCCATTTTTGCCTTTCGGCCTGGGACATTCCTGTCTTATCCCTATTCTGTCAGCATAAATACTGATGACATCTACTTTTACTTTTAACCTCACCTATAGGCTAGACATATTACCTAGTCATTCTATCCAAAATCCAAATAAAGCTGATGATTAAGTAAATTTGTTTTTCTTTGCAAACAAATTCATGTACATTTACTAAAATATTTTGATATCTCCTGAAATCTGTCATGAAAAAAGATGCTCTCATTTTTTTTTAACAAAATGATTTGCAAGCCTTTAACTTACAGACCCCCCAAACACAATTCCTTATCTCTTCATTGAACCATGTATTCTGAAGAAGACCTAAGTGAAACTTTAAAATGATTTGAGAAATTCAAGTAGCAAGACCGTATTACAGGCTCAGTGCCCATAGCTCAGTGGTTAGAGCACCAACCACATACGCTGGGGCTGGTGGGTTCGAACCCGGCCCTGGCCTGCTAAACAACAATGACAACTACAACAAGAAAACAGCCAGGTGTTGTGGCAGGTGCCTGTAGTCCCAGCTACTTGGAAGGCTGAGGCAAGAGAATTGCTTAAGCCCAAGAGTTTGAAGTTGTCATGAGCTGTGATGTTATAGCACTCTACTGAGGGCAACATAGTGAGACTTTGTCTCAAAAAAAGAAAAAAGAAAAGAAAAAAGACTATATTACTTATTTGCTATTGCCAAGCATGTTTCTGCATAAATTTTAGGCTACAAGTTTTGTGTGCTGATGAGGTAGAAAAAAGACTGAACCAAATTTAAATGAGATATAGGAACATTGTATTCATTCATTTATGAAACTCAACTCTGAACCTGGGATAGATCAAGAATAAACTCAGAGGGTGAGCTGGGGGGTGGGAGCAATGGTACATTTTGAGGCTAACTTAAAGACACATCCCCAAAATGATGTCTTATACTCAGCCTGGCGTCTTCTTCCATTATTCAAGATATTTCTTTAGAAAGAAATTTTTAAAAATCTGCAAAGGTGTTTTGATAAGGCACTATCTCATCTCTCATCTTTATGAATTATATATATATATATGAGTCTCACTCTGTCACCCTGGGTAGAGTGCTATGGTGTCATAGCTCACAGCAACCTCAAACTCGTGGGCTCAAGTAATCCTCCTGCCTCAGCCTCCCAAGGAACTAGGACAACAGGCATCTGCCACCACACCCAGCTAGTTTTTCTATATTTAGTAGAGTCGGGGTCTTGCTCTTACTCAGGCTGATCTCGAACCCCTGAGCTCAGGTCATCCCTCCGCCCCCAGACTCCCTGAGTGTTGGGATTACTGAGCCACCACGCCCAGTCTGTTTAAGTAACTTTTATAATGAACATGTCCAGTATTTAAATAATCTATCTCAAAGAGCGTATTCCTAAAGTGTTTTTGCTAAGGCAAGGGGAAGATTGGTTAATAAATCTGGACACCAATACTTTGGCTAAGTCTTTGAGGCTTTAACATCGGCAAACTATGAGGAGGTCACATACGGAACTAGGGAGATAAAAGTATCCACGAATGAGTGACCTTTGGAAAAACGGCAGGGAACACAGACTCTGTGTGCTCATGTGCCCATGTGTGTTTGTGTGTACACACTGCTTTCCTCCCATGCCGGTCCACCAAGCTGCCCTACTGTCCGCTGCTGGAAGATCATCCATTCAGTGTCCGTTGCTGTCATGGAAACAAGAAGCACACTATCCCCCACTCTGACCGATGTCAAACCAAAAGGACGGGAAATGCTTCTTTCCCGAGCCCAAGTCTCTTAGCCAAAGGCACTGAGGGGTGAGAGAGAAGCACAGTGCCTTTTTCAGAACTAAATTTTCCTTATTCTACTTCTCCAGAGTTGAGGGGGAGCTAAATGTCCAGGGTAAACCCCAGGTCACAGCTGGAGTAAACTCACCCCTGGAACTTTTGGCTTAATGAATTAAACAATGAATGAATGATACCACTCTCTGAAGTGGGGAATGCTAGAAAAATGGGGTGAAGTTTGAGGAGAGGGGAGTATCATGAACCAAACATGAAACGTTAAATAAATAAGGAGTATGTCTGAATTGTCATTTAGACACACCAATTTAGAAATTGAGATAATTCACTGAGAGTCTAGGCTGTCTGTACTTTTGAGAATATTAAAAGCTAAGTTTTTAAGCAAAATGCTAGCGTGAACACTCAAACTACTCTTTAATTTTTATTAGCCTTTTTAAAACATTCACTGTATATAAACTGATAGTGTGGGTACACATCATTCTTGTGTATTCATTAAACTAGGAAGCCGAAGGATTCCTTTCTGGCTTTATTTCCCGGAACTAGAGTTAATCTATGTTTTTGAAGGAAAATAAATTGTTTCTTCATAAACAGTTCATCATTCATACTTATTTTTGATTCAGATTGTCCCCCTCAATCATTTTAATGGTACATTTATCACACAGTAGAGTACCCATAATATTAAATCATGGTTTATGTTATTTAAACATTCTAAAACTTCTAAAAACAGAACAGACTGGTTGAAGTTTATGTGGGTCATAAGACTTTGGCAATTGTCTGTGAGCCTGATGCCAAAATTTTCAACAGTAACTAAAGCAGGGAACAGCAGTCATCCACATGAAAAAATAATTTGAAATGGCATTGTACTTCCCGTGCTGTCATAATTTAGCAAATAATGACATGACTAATTCACTCAATAAGAAAATGTGATGAAAATATTGGTTAGGAATACAATGTGCCTACATCTTTTACTCAAAAGTCAATAGACTGTAGAGTGGGAATTATGCAAAAGACTGTAACATTCGCTGCCACACTAAATCACATTTGTGATTATGCTCTGAAACCTTTTCTACTGTAAACTCTAATAGAATTAAATAAAAAAATGATGCTCATCACCCTTAATGTCACTGTCAATCCCCATGATGAAAAGAAGCTTTAGAAAGGGAATGATCATTTTTAGACTGAAGGTCTGTTTGTTTGGGTGTAGATTTATAAAGTGGATTCATTTAAGGAATGATCAAATTCTAAAATTGACATGCTCAGTGGAAAGGCTCCTGAGATAATATGGGAAGGCATATTGTCTATAGACAGTGCCCGGATCTTACTTCTGGAGTTAAGTGAGTAGGTGGCATGGGGAAGACAAGCTGGGATGATGGCCTGGACCCCTGTTAACACATATCCCGTCTCATGCTGCTGCTATCAGGAATATAGATAACAGTCTCTTTCTTTTGAATTTTAATATGTAAATAAGCCTTTAAAAATACTGACTTCCGGTCTGCTCTGTGTATAAAAGGTCTGACAATTACACACCTGAACTCATTGTAGAAAAAGTGCTACACACCTCACTGCTGAATGTCATTCTGGTCACTTTCAAAGTCCTCCCCTTGAGAAACTGTGCACAGACACCAGTGCCTAGTCCACCCTTCAAAGCAGTTTTGGAACTCTTTTCCTAGAATGGCTATTAGGACTGTCATCACACAAGGCCAGACAGTTAACTTTGCAAACTCATTCTGGAAAAGTGCTTTAATTGTCTGACCTTGTACAATCCTGATAGTAAGCATGGTGGTTTGCACATTAAAGCTCAGTAAGTATTTGTTGACTAGCTATGCCCTTCCTAGATTTTGCAAAATTTCAGACCATCAAAGGGCCATATGTGCTTTTGTATCTTAAATCAAGGCTTTTATGTTACAAACTTAAAAACTCAGGCTCAGCCGGGTATGATGGCACCTGTAGTCCAGCTACTTGGGAGGCTGAAGCAAGAGGATCCCTTGAGCTCAGGAGTTTGAGGTTGCTGTGATCTATGACAGCATGGTACTCTACCCAAGGTGACAGAAAAATAAAAAAAATCAAAACTCAGGCTTGTAGAAGTGAACTGCTTTGCCCAAGCACACCTTTGCATGCAAGGTTAATGCTGATACCCATTTTTAGTACAACAAAAAAATGCAATGTTAAGAGCATGTTCTTGAAAGTTTTCTAAAACATGGGTTGTTCACCCCTGACTCTGCCACTTACTAGCTAATGATGTGCCCTATGGTTTGAATGTTTGTCTCTCCAAGTCTTAGGTTGAAAGGTGATCCCTGATATTAGAGGGGGGGCTTAGTGGGAAGTGTTTGGGAGGGACAGAGGATACCTCATGAATGCCCTCCCTGGGGTTGGGGAGCCTCCTCAGCCCCTGAGGACTGGTCTTTCCCCCCTTCTTTCTTGCTCTGTCTCTTGCATGGGACCTCTGCACAGGCAGCCCCCTTTCCCTAACGCCAGGCGTGGTGGCCACTTGAGGGCCTCCCCAGAAGCAGAGCAGATGCCAGTACTGTGCTCCTCCCACAGCCCCCAGATCTGTGAGTCAGGCAAACTCTCTTCTTCTTCAATCCCCAGCCTCACATATTCCTGTGCAGCCGCACAAACGGACCAAGATAACGTCCCACACAAAAGGGAGCTGCTAAGTTTTTGGCCCCTCTTTTGCTCCTTCCCAACATAAACATTTCCTTACCCTCAAATCTGGTACAGGGAAGGCAAACAGCCAACATCCAAATATGCTGGAAGTTTTCTGTGTCTTACATAAAAATGGTCACTCCCCTCAGACATATTCGGCTGGAATCAGTGTGACCACTCGTGGTCCCAGTGTGGCTTCTGGGTCTCCACCATCAAACGCTGCAGCATAGATACGGAGATGCTTTCACTCATCATTCAAAAAGATAAGGTGGGGAGAGAAAGTGCTTATCAGATTCCTGCAAAGAGCTGCAAAGGTTTAGGATAAAAGGAAGAAAGTTGATGGCTGTGGCTAATAAAGATCACATTAAGTGAGATTTAATTACATTTAAAATATACCCTCCAGTCGTTTTAGCCACCATGTCACATAAGTAAGGGTCCCTGAAATGATAAAAACTTTGTTCAAATAAATGTCACTGTTCTCCACTGCTTAAGTATAAATTTGTGTGTTGTTTTCCCTGCCTATTTTTGGTGGATTGAGTGAAAGTTTTAGCTTTAAATAGTGGCAGGGTATGTAGGACTATATTAGGTATAAAAACTGAAGAATGCTGGAGTATGTGCCTTGAGTGAGAAGGAGAAGTGAGGTCATTCGGGTTGGCATTTTGCTGAACAAAAGGGCAATAGATACCCAATCCCAGTTTGTTATACAATTCAAAGGTCTTAAAGCAGTTGTTTCTAGAACGGGCTGGTTTTCATTCTTCCTGATGAGCGTCATAAACCCAGCACTGAGAGAATCTCATTTGGATATCACGTTTCCTACATTCAGATGCATCTTAAGGGAACAGCGAAGCTTCTGGTTGTAACTGTCATCACTGTTGTCTTCTTGTCAATTCAAAGTAAAATGTGGGTTATTTGAGAACATTAACTGTAAGGGCCACTGGGCTGAGTTTCCCAAGATGAAAAAAGTAAAATAGCAACAGTGAAAAGTGTGTGTCAGTAATTTCTCCCCCTGCTGCCAATACTCACCTGTCAGCTGCTGTGATGTTGGCTGTGATGCTTCCCCTCTCTGGCTCTGTGACCTCCCCTGGCCTCCTTTCAAAGCCTGGGTAGAGACTCCAGTTCACACTAGTCTGGCTTGTGGACAAATACACAAGGAAGAAATTTTACACATGAGGCAACCAGGCCCCCGTACGACCATTAATGTGGATCATGGCCAGGCAAGGCTATGCACACCTGTAATCCCAGCACTTTAGGAGGCCTAGTCAGGAGGATCACTTGCAGTTAGGAGTTTGAGACAAGCCGGGGCAACACAGTTAGTGAGACCCATCTATAAAAAATTTTTTTAATTAGCTGAGCATGGTGGCACATAGTCCCACCTCTCAGGAGGCTAAGGTAGGAGGATCACCTGAGTTCAAGTTCAAGGTTATAGTGACCTATACTGAGGTAACAGAGCAAGACCTTATCTCCACAGCAAACAAAAAACAGAAAATAGACTTAAAAAATAAAGTGGCATTACAATCTTTCTTGTTCATTTATACATTGATTTAATTATGTTTTTTGAACATCTGTGTTACTCTGAACTCATAGTTCACTGAAATCCCTAGACTTATTTTTTATAAATTTTTGGGAAGCCAACCCCTGCAACCTAATCATGAAATGTAATTTATCCAAGTGGAAGGATTTCATATTTATCCCCAATATTGTTTAATTCAGCCCGTCAACATTGCTTATCTTTCTCCTTATTACTTATTCTTCTCTTGTGTGTATTTTTCTGTAAAGCAGTAAGCATTCCCAAAATAAAAATGTTGAAGACACACGGCCAGAAAAAGTACTCCCCGAAATTAGTTTCTATTCACCTATGATTCTACCTAACACTTTTACAGTTAGTACCTATTTTCGTTAGATCCAAAAGAATAGTATAGCAAACTTTCCACTGTTCAAGAAAAATACCAATTTCTAATAAACTTAAAATTTCCAATTTCTAATAAACTTAAAATTTTCATCAAAGATAGCATTTTTCCCTATTTGGCCCATTATTTTCCTGTTTGGATTTTCTAAAATGAGTCAAATTACCTTAAGATGTATGGGAGGTGATTTAAGGCACATTTTCATCCTGAATAAACTTTGTAAACAATATCTTATTTAATTTAATTTTTAAGATTAAAAAGCCCAAGTTAGAGAAAATTTCTACCCAAAGTTAAAATTCCACATAGCAAGTGGGGTTTCACCATTGCAGAGCTGAGACACATACAAACAGAGTTTATAATAAGAATGATAGTAACAAAGTTGCACACCGCCAATCTATATTAATGTTATTTCAGCTGTTCGGCAAGCAGCTTGTGATTCCATCAGAAGAAAAATATGGCTATTTCTTTGATAGTTAATTAACAATAAGCAGGATTTTTTAACTGTAGTAATTTCACCAAAGAAACCCATTGCCATGAAAATAATTTTAAATAAACATACTTATTAACTTAAAATTCTGAGTTTTTCAGAAAAAAATAGTAATAACTATTGGTCTGGACTTAGAAAATCTGAATCATGCTTTCCATCTGGACTTGCACAGTAATTGAGCAGAAGGAATTCTTGTCATAAGCAATCATTCTTTCTCTATTAGCCTTAGAAGAGTAACTACATGGTAATGTTAATAGCTTCTATTTTATTCATCAGCTTAACCACACTGTCTCCTGAGATTTTATTCTTTGCCCTAACCCTGCTTCATATGATTCAGCACTTAATTAAGCACTGTGCTGTAATGTTTTGCGGGGAATGATGCTGATCATTTCTAATATTAACATTCCTTAAAGGAGGACGCCTATTGTTTGCTAAGAGCCGGAACTGACAAGTGGCTGTGGGCATCAGCATGCTACTATTTAATCTGGGGGCAGGCATTTATCTCATCTTCAAATGTCTAACCTTTAAAACAAGGTGACTATTCTAAAGTCCGTTTCAGGAGGTAGAATTTAAGAAATAAAATGCACGTAGATACCCCTCTATTCCTACCAGGGCATTGAACGTTTGCTTCCACTTAAATTTGAAGGATGAAATATGCAATGATAGGTTAGAGGTGATTTTGTGTGTGTGTGTGTGTATTGATACATGTATAAAAATTAAAATAGAAGATTTTAAATTAAAAGTAGCGGGAAACTTAGTAAAGCACAAACTTATTGAAAAATGATTCTTTAAGAAGAGTAAAGATTTTTGTCCTCAAAATAGAAATGTATGCATCTGGCTCGGCACCCATAGCTCAGTGGCTAGGGCGCCAGCCACATACACTGAGGTGGGCGGGTTCGAACCCCTGGGCCTGGGCCTGCTAAACAGTAATGACAACTATAACAAAAAATAGCCAGACGTGGCGGGCAACTGTAGTGTCAGTTACTTAGGAGGCTGAAGCAAGAGAATCACTTAAGTCCAAGAGTTTGAGGTTGCTGTGAGCTGGGATGCTACAGCACTCTACCAAGAGCGACGTACTTAGACTCTGTCTCAAAAAAAAAAAAAAAAAGAAATGTGTGCAGTGGTGAGAAGGGGAGACAGTTTGAATTAGCGAACTGAGCAGGAGTGGGCTGCAGTTCGTCCCACAATTCATTATGTGACATTTTATAGACACTGCTTTCCCCTCGGCCATCACTTCCAGCTAGAAGCTGCCAAGGTAATGGGAAAGATTTTTTTTTTAAAGGCTCACAACCTGTTAGGGTCACTTTCTCGGAGACTCAGCAGCAGTGAGGACAGTGAGGCCAGGAGGCAAGTGTTTGATCGACTGTTTCCCGAGGTTTGTCTTTGCTTGTTTACTATAATATGTGGGGAGAAATTCTCAAAGAAGGATCTGTTTAAGGAGGAAAGATCTGCCTGGAAAGCAGAATTCTTTTTCCGTTCCAGCATGTTGCTATATTGGGGGTGGGAGAGTTGGGAGATGGGAGAATCCATACAACTCAACTTAAGAAACCACGAGGCCTACTTCAATACAATAATGTCCTGCGTATTTTCAGGGAAGTCTAGATTATCTTCTTTAAACTCAGTCAAAGGTAAAGGTCTGCTTTAAAATATTTGAAATATTGGTGGATGGGAATAATGCCAGTTTGCCAGATTGGGGATGGTTTGCTCTTGGTGGGGATAGGGGATAAAAAGAAAAAAAAGCCTTTGGGGATCTGGCTTATTTTCAGTAGGAAACCTTTTGGCTTTTTATTTCTATGATTTAAACCAATGGAATTCTCCTTGTACTATCCCATCAAGCTGAATGGATGACTTTCAACTTGAAGGTTTGAATAGAGGGGTATCCAGGTATGTTTTATTTTTTTTAAATTCTAACTTCTGAAAGGGACTTTAGATCAGTCACCTTGTTTTAAAGGTTGGACGTTGGAGAAGGGTGCAGTTGTTAAGTGTCCAGCTGTATCCTGTAATTATACTTAAAGATTACGATGTAAAAACAAAGAACACCATGAAGGCAAGATGCTGGAACAATGTTAAATCACGTGACCATTTAAAGAAAAAAGAGTGATTTGCTGTCTTTGAGGCTAATCAGAAAGACAGAATTACCAGGTGATCGACTCTTAACCAGTTGTGTCTGTAGGGAAAATCTGTAAGTATTTTGAAGAGCTTGCATTGTAAAGTCACAAAAAAAAAAATTGTTAGTTTCTTTGAAAGACACATAGTGCTCTTTTTAGGGGGGAATTTGTCCAGGTGACAGGAATCTTGGTCTAACTGAGAAGAACACTTTGTATATTCTCATAAAAATAATCAGCGTCCTCATATTCTTTTGTTTCTTTACTGCGTGTGGTAACGATTTCTCTCAGTTCTTGGAAGCGATGTTGAATGTGTTCTGACCTCACCATACATGAATAAATGGTGTGGATAATTCGGCTTCTGGATACTAAGGACCATTTTCAGGCACCATTAGCTCAGGAATGTCCAGAGGGATTCAGCATTTATGAGAATGGACAATCACGCCCTTCCTACCAACATGGTGAGGTTCGTGCCACCTGCACAGGGGCACAGGAGTCTCTGACTTGGCACCACGTACAGGCTGCCAATTTAGAGAAACTATTCAGAAAAGGCGTTGAGGTGGATTCTTACATTTCCAAACTCAGGGACTGCAAAGGACAAAATAAATTACGTGGAGTTTTCCTATGAATGTCTCAAAGCAGTATGTTGATATGTTAGAAATCTAAAGACAACCGCCAACCTGAATTAAGTCATTTGACTGCCATTAAAAGGTAAAAGCAATTGGCATTTACAAGTATTTCTAATCTTACCACAATCAGAAAGAGAAAGACAGAAAAGGGCGTTGATGTTTGATCATTTAGGGCAATTTATCCAGAAAGGGTGGTGAGACACGCTATCCTATTTCAAAATAAATGATTTGGGTGAAAATCTGATGCTTAACTTTAACATGCACCATATTTTTATTCTTGTGTTTAAAATATATCTTTTTAAAAATTATATCTTGCAATGTTTTCCTATCACTTAGCCTATCTCTGTGTCCTTTCTCCTGAATAATATATGAACTGTGAATAGACTAATTTCAAAATAACTGTGGCAATTTATTTATTTTTATTTATTTTTATTTGGTTGTAGTTGTCATTGTTGTTTGGCAGGCCCCGGCTGGATTCAAACCCTCCAGTTCTGGTGTATGTGGCTGGCACCTTCGCCGCTTGAGCTGCAGGTGCTGAGTCAACTGTGGCAATTTAAGCACTTAAATTTACTCAGTGGAAAATCTTTCGGGCAACTCCTCACATTCACTGAGCTACAATTTAGTTCTGTGGTTTCGTAGACGATCTTGGTGCTTAAATTCAGATGTATAAAAATGAAATGACTTACAACAGCATTCTTAGCCAAAGCTGGGAGAAGGATTTTGCCTCTGCTCCTTTTTAGAATGGGATGCTTGGTAATCAAAAGAATTCAAGAAAAATTATAAGGCTGTGGGCAAAAAAGCATGTTGGCACATGCACAGTCAAGCTTCCTAGGCTCCTCATTCAAAAGTTAAATTACCCGATCTCTTTTCCCATGCATATGAGAACAAAGTCTGCTCTGATCTATAAAAAAAATGAAATGTCTGATAATCAAAAGAAATCCAAGCAGAATGAAAAGACTCAAGGTCATATTATTGGACACTCACGCACAATTAATGTAGTCCATGGCTATGTTGGCAATGAAGGCTAGTCTGACCCATGTGTAAAACAAACCCATTTCTATCACTAATTAAGACTCATGTAAAGTTATTTTTTATCTAAAACACAAGTAAATACAGCCCCACAACACCTACTCCCCAAATCATTTTGACACCTTAGTGTACTTTGCTCTCAAAGAGAGTGCTTTGCTCTGTGGCCTGTCTGCTAAGGTTCAAGGTAGTCTGAATTTTATGGTCAGTTTTCATAGCCATGGCCCTAGTTCAAGTCCAGTTTAAGAGAATACTTGAAATACTGTCTTCTTCCACTAACATCTAAACCCTCCAGGAATTCGATGCCTTGAAGAATAATCTGTGCTGGTTATGTAAGTACAATCAAGGACACTTTTTCAGAACAGAACAAAAGAGATTAGATTTTGCCTTGGTTTAAATTGTCTAAAGAGAGTTCTCAGGTGTGGATTTGCAAGTGACTTTAGCACAAATACTGGACACAGAATCATGCATTTTTATTAGTCACCAAGAAACCTTCCCGGTTCAGGTTCTTCTCCAGAGTTCTGTCACTGGGCCTCTTCTCTGAACAACTTAGAAAGTGTCTTGCCTGATTAGGAAGTTAGTCATTTCACATTTTGACATCTAAAACAATGGGAAGTCAAAAAAACCTGCACAAATTACATTTGTAAGCAACAGGATACATCACCTTAAAGAGGAAAGCTCAAAGATTGGTGGCGCCCTGCTTTGTTCTCATTAATCCTAGTTTCCTTTTGAGTGTCAGGTGCATTTGGGTTCCAACAAATGTAGACAATCAGTTCTCTGACTTGGTATAAAAACATCATTATTTTGTATGAGCGGGTTTTGTGTTCTGAGTTACCTTTCTTCTGTGTTTGATGATTTCTTTATCAATTGGTATTATTCCAGCCCCAATCCTGTCTTTATCAGTCAGTGTTAAAACCTAAAGCAGTTTTACACATAGCAGTGCCTAGTTCCAAAGGCAGTGATGAAGTTGAATTCGGGAAATGTCCTCACAGTCCTCGTTTTCTGGAGATTGTTTATCCTTTCTTGTTTTAGACCAAGCCTCAGCCTGGGTTGCAGACATCCCCTGAGGCTTTTCTTTTCCGTTTATTTTGCCCATTTAAGGTTAACATATTAGGAGTTTTGCTACTGTGAGATTAAAATAAATATGTTTGCAGGAGCTCTCCTGCCCTGACCACTGCTTTCTTTCCTGGCTGCACTGGCATCCTTTCAAGACAGGTGGTATGAAGGCTACCAAGTTGAGTTTTTAGAAATGTGCTGCATTTTTCTGTGCAATTCTGTTAAAAACAAGTCAACAGAAATGAGTCTACACTGAAAAATAAAAGATAAAATTCGTCATAATAAAATCTCCCTTCATCGCTCTTCCAGGTCAGTTAGCCTGTACAGTGAGACTGTAGAAACTCAGCTGGGACAGGGCACAGGATGGTGGTCCTCCTGCCCTGCCTCCTCCACGTTGTGAGTTGTCCCAGGGCAGATAGGCAGGACTAGGACACCGCACACAGGCAGGCTACACAAAAGCTGAACTCCACATAGGCAGGTGCCTGTAGTCCCAGCCACTTGGGAGGCTGAGGCAAGAGAATCACTTAAGCCCAAGAGTTTGAGGTTGCTGTGAGCTGTGATGCGACAGCACTCTACTGAGTCCACATAGTGAGACTCTGTCTCAAAAACAAACAAACACACAAAAAACACTGAACTCTATATAGTGAGGTCATTATCTATATTGTCTTCAGGTTATAGCTATAAAAAATATATTGGGGTGATACTTACCTGGCAGGGGGGATACCATGATTACAAAGGTGGTTTTCCCAGAGCATGGCTCATTGTTGCACTCTGGATGTGGTGACCCCTACAATTTCCCCAAATGCAGGAAACTTGACTGCATAATTTGTGGTAGTAGGGCACTGCGATCACACTATCCCCTTAAAAAGTAAAGTGGTTGGGGGTGGTGCCTGTGGCTCAAAGGAGTAGGGTGCCTGCCCCATATACCAGAGGTGGTAGGTTCAAAGCCAGCCCTGGCCAAAAACTGAAGAAAAAAAAAAAGTAAAGTGATTAGTATTTTAAAAAAAATACATTGGGATGAATGTCAATACTGTGATTTTACCCATTCTATAAGTTCATTGATTCAGTATTTATTGAGTCCTAATACATGAGTCATTCAATCCAGGGGAAACAGAGATAAAATCCATCTCATCGTGGTTCATAATTATATTTCATATCATTTAAGTGCAGTTTCTTTCATGCTATTTTATTTCATCATTTTCCCCTCACTGGGAGAGAAGATAAGTATCATCTTATTTAGCTGATATTCACATTATTGTTATTATTATTTTAAACCAAAAGTCTCACTTTGTGACCCTGGTTAGAGTGCAGGGGCATCATCATGGCTCACAGCAACCTCCAAATCTCAGTTGGCCTCAAGTGATCCTCCTGCCTCAGCCTCCTGAATAGCTGCGACTACAGGTGACCACCACCACACCTGGACAGTTTTTCTATTTTTAGTAGAGGTGGGGCCTCACTCTTGCTGAGGCTGGTCTTGAACTCCTGAGCTCAAGCAATCCACCCGCCTCAGCCTCCCAGAGTGCTGGGATTACCGATGTGAGCCACTGCACTTGGCTTCATATTTTGATTGTATTATTAGAATTTCACAGCAAAGCCAGGCTGAACTTTGATGGCTATATAGATTAAAAAAAAAAATAGATGACGAATTGAGCAGGGAAAAAATGGTCAGAAAGCAGAAGACTGAAAAGAAAAATGTTTATCAGAGTCTTTATTGACAGGCGACCATGTCAGTGACTTTATTTCAACCCTAACCCCACTCATGCATAGGAATAAATAAAAGTTTTTTTTGATTTTCAGATGTTAGGTGGTAATGTGCGTGGAGACAGTGCATGTGTGGTTCTGGGGACATTCGTGTGGACATCTAACTAGGCCCAATCGGGAGCTACGGCAACGTCGTGGCCAGGGCCAAACATCTTCCAGGGAGCTCTTTGTCTTGGGTTTCCTTCCTTATCAGCGGGCCCTTCCTCTTGGGTGTTAGGACATGGAGAAATAAGATATGAGCTAAGAGAATATGCCAGGAAAAGAACCGAGACATCTCACATGTCATAAAATAATACACAACATTAAAAATTGTTCTGAGACAAGTACCATTCTGCCAAACATTTCTAATGAATTAATCTTGACTACTATACTCCAGGCGCTTTTCCACTGGGGAGAAGCACCGTGATCATACTAACACAGACACGGGTTTTGTAGTAACAATTTATTTCTTGTGTCTTAGCATAAAAACAGAGGTGAATCTTACCTTTCTTGACTGTGCCCTCAAAGTGTGTACTAAATGCATCACATATTCCCTGGTAATAAATTCATCCCTATGTGTAAGGAAATGGTTTTAAAGTACCAAGGCAACTTTTAAAATTCTGGAAGAGGAAACAAGAAATGATCCTTCTAGGTTTGGAGAACTAAAGCTGTTCACATGAATGTTTGTAAAGGAAATTTTTTTAAATGAAAATTCTTCTCCATTTTCATCCATAAATACTAACCATTACATAAAAACATAAATGTGTGGTCATGAGACCAAAGCAGAGTTTGACTTGAATAGGATTATAAATCATGCCCACCTTATTAAACACTGATTTCTATGCACGAATGATAATGCAATATTAACTTACAGGTAGACGGAAACGAAAACAAAAATACCCTTTAATGATATTTTATTCCACATGGCTAGTGAACAAATTATGCATCATTTTTTTTCTACAGGAAAACTGAAGACTTTAAAAACAAACCCTCCAAGGTCAAAATGAATACAGGTATGCTGTCTCTGTTAGTATTAAACTTTCAGTTTCACCCTTAGCCTTTCTGTCTAAAAATCATCTTGTCCCCAAATCATTAGCTTAGCACTCTGTCAGTCCTAAATGTGATATTGAGTGTCTGACTAGGTATGTAGTCTAGACTCATTACTTTATTTCTTTTTATCTGTGCTCCAATCTTACAGTCATCCAAAGTAGAATTTTCTCTTCTGTGAACCTTCTCTTACTCTCTTTTCCTCCAATCTTACTTTGGACTGAACTCCTATAAACTCTAGGAAGAAGTAGTGTGCTGCTTGTATGTGAACATTTGGAATTCTTCACTTAAAATAGGCTAAGTTCAAAGGCAAGTTGCTCTGCTAGAAAATATTTGAACTTCCTCATTCTACCAACTCTTCATGTCCACACAAGTCAGCAGATAGAGTGCTAAAACTTCATACATGATCAGTTTAATTGATCTATAGTCTCAATACCTATAAAGTCACAGGCATTATATTGCCAAATGTGACAACAGTATCTCCATATAACTTTACAACATCCATGCCTCTGAACTTGGTATTGTACACATTTTAATTATAAAATGGTTCGTGATACAAACTATGTACGTGTGAATGTTTTTCCATAGTAGAAATATTTGTGTTTATAAGTTTACCTCCCCCCCAAAAAAATATACAGTATTAAGTAATTCAGGAAAATAACTTACAAAGTGAAATTTTGTAACCTGTGTTTGAATGATACCGTTCCCTATTTAAGAGTGTCACCCCATGGCACAGAAGAAGGACGGCCCAAGATATTCTTTCATGTCAAGCTGGTGGGCTTTTTGCTATCTCTTCTCATATCCAAGTGCCTACAAGGAGGACCAGCATCTGCTAACGAGGACCAGTACCTATTCCCTGGGTCACATGTGAAGCCATGTACCATCTTCCTATGACCTAGCCCCTTAGCAGAAACTTGTTTTAACTATGCTTCGAGAGAGAAGGCTTTGTCGCCAGGTCCCAAGGATGCAGGCACCTTGCAGATAGGTAGAGCAACAGACAAGATGAGGATGTCAGAGATAGTCAAAGTACATAAGGAAGCCTCAGAAGTCAAGAGAAACGGTAACTCTGCAAAAGAACCACACACGGAGGCATTTTGATGATTGAGGATGTCAGGATTAAATGTGAGAAATGCAATAAGAAATATTATTAGGCAAAGGAGATTGAACCAAGCAAACAGAAACTAGGATCCATGGCTGGGCTGGATAAGGCGTGTCGTGGACTCCAGTCACTCCCCAGAACGTCCACGTGGGGCATTTACTGACTGATCCTGGGCAGCTCCTTGCAGACTTCATTGGAGCACAGATTCCCAGTACCTCTCCTTGTGTTGAGTGTTGCTTTTCTGATTTATTACAACTCTGTATAAATATATTGTATTCACATGCAATATATTCAGTAATTGGTCATCCTAGTCGTATCATTCCATTCCTAACAGCAAATAGGAACAGAGGGATTTGGAGATTTATTTAGGTCTCTGAGGTACTAGAGCCAAGTTACTCCTAGCAGCCGCAATGTAACATCCTCTCATTTGTAAAGACCGAGCAGGACTCCGACAGAGTGCTAATTTGCATAGGGTTATTCTGCTTATGTCAGTGAATTTACATTTGTGTGTAATGCCTGTAAAATATGACATTTAAACTTACAAAAATTGATTAGAAGTAACTGAAACTTTTTGTTTAAAATTCCAAAGTAATGCTATAATGTTGTTATAAAAACATACCACTTTTGACATATAGAGATAGATAAATAGATAGATATGAATATTGCCTTAAGAAGTTGACAGCATTGTTAGCTGTATTTACAGAATGAAATGGAGATTAGTACCTAAATAGCTGGTACATAAAATTGGCCTGCATTATCTACCTAAGAAGCATTAAAGAGACTTATTATTGTTTGAACCTGTCAATCACTAAAGTTTTAAAAATGTCTTTTAAATTAAGTCTTCCTTTTAAACAAAACACATAATACACTAGCTAAGGGGAATGTGTGGGATTTTTTTTATTATTAATTAAATCATAGCTGTGTACATTAATGCAACCATAGGGTACAATGTGCTGGTTTTATATACAATTTGAAATGTTTTCATCAAACTGGTTAACATAGCCTTCACAGCATTTTCTTAGTTATTGTCTTAAGACATTTATATTTGGTTTGTTTTTCTTACTAAAGTACCTTAACAATGTAGAAAATATATAAAACTCGTCATAGCTCCACTCTTAGAATTTGTAAACCATTATTTTCTATTCTAAGGTATACCTTAGCTATTGAAGAAAGAGAAAGTCATCAAGTGTTAAATTCAGTGTCTGTGAGTTACCCCCGAGAGCGTTTTCTAGCAATAGAAACAGTTTCCAGGAACCTTGAAGCTCTGTAGAAAAATAACCTAGTAAGGGGTGTGAATGTGAAATGAGCTATAGGACCTTTTCAGAAGCACTGACTCTCCATATGAAAGGTGAAGGTGGCATTCTCATTTTGAGATCTTAAAAATACCTTTCTTTCTTTTTTTTTTCTTTTGAGCCTTCAGGGTCCTCCAGAAAGTCTTACCACATAAGGAAGTAGGAACAGAATGTAATAGATCACCCTGTCCCAGCAATTTCACCAATGCCTCAACTTTTTGAATTAAGCTGTTTATTAAACTGTTAATAAAGATAGATTCTCCATGTATTTGATCTGGGTCTTAGAGCTTCCTAAAGTATGTAAATTGTTTAACCCAAAGAGTCCAAATTTTCCTGGTTTACAGTGACCTTTGATGTCTCGGTAATTTTTTCATGGTACACCCAGGCAGAATGAAATACCTAACACTTCTATTTGTTAAATATTTAGATGCCAACAACGTAATAACTTAATAATTACTTAATAATTATTTATGTTATAACAAATTAGAAGCCATTGACAAAATAATACGTGTAAACTGAAAGAACAATAACCACTTTATTTCATTCCGTAGAACCATAGTTACTTGCTAATGATATGTGTGTGCTGGTTGAGCTCTGGAGAAGTTCTCAGACCTTGGAATTGGATCGTATGTGGCCATTCTCATTTACTGGTCCAAAATGATTTTCGGAGGGTACTTGCTTTTTGTCATAGCAATTACCAAAAACCCAATTTTTCAAAGATGTGATATCATCAAAAGGAATATAGCACAATCCATTAGGCTGAAACTGTACACTGCCTCCACCTAGTTGTGAATTCACAGAGGTCGCCCGGGGCATGTCACCCCACAGCCTGAACGCCAGAGGTTTACCCAGTGACTCTGATTTTCTTATTCCAGGACTTTTATCTTTTCATCTCTAAGCTCGTTTTTGGATGTTCAAAATGAAGAGAGTTAGAAAATAAAATCCTTCCTACAGTGATGTCAGTTTTCACTGTCAACACCCCCGCTTGACCTCACAGCTGCTGGGTGGATCCCCTGTGCTCAGTGAGCTCTGACACACTTGCCTCATAGCTATCTTCAGTTTGCTGCCTTTGCTGAAATCCTACTGGTGCCTCTCTTCAGTTGCAAGTTCCTACCACTGGAGTCTTTTTCCCTGTCTGTTTCATCATGCCAGTCATGATGAAAGCCTGAATGTTTTCTCCAGAGGCTCATGAATAACATAGGCATGTCTGCTTTCAATATTTACACTTAATATATTCTTTGATTTGTTTGATTTATTTTCTCTTAATGTTCTTTCAAGTCACTTATTTTCTACATTAAGAAGTTTCTTTCTTTCTTTTTTTCTTTCTTTCTTTATTTATTTTGAGACAAAGTCTCACTCTATCACCCTGGCTAGAGTGCCATGGCCTCAGCCTCACTCACAGCCACCTCCAACTCCTGGACTCAAGAGATCCTCCTGCCTCAGCCTCCCAAGTAGCCGGGACTACAGGCACCTGCCACAACACCTAGCCAGTTTTTCTATTTTTAGTAGAGATGGGGTCTTGCTCTTGCTCAGGCTGGTCTAGAACTCTTGAACTCAAGCAACCCTCCCACCTCGGCCTCCCAGAGTGCTGGGATTATAGGCGTGAGCCACCACACCTGGCCTAGAAAGTTATTTTAAACATTTATTTTAGGAATCATATTTTTATATGAGAATCTTTCCACTAACTTTGAGACCTATTGACCTCACTGTTTGTAATTTTTACCAATAATTAATTTAAATCCTATTTCCAAGCATCATGACTCATCTAAATTCTCTCACGTTCAATAAACAAACTGAATGTTTTCCCTATGACATTAAAGAAGAAAGAAAATGAGAATGTGACCCTATATGATTGTGGTATCATACTAGTGGTTATAGTATTTGTCTATTTTCTTCCATAACTTTGAAGAAGACTTAATTTGTTTTGACCTAATAAGCAAAATGAGGGGAATGAGAAAAACTATTTATTACACACACCATATTACAAAGGAATGTTGGAATGGAACAGGAGTCTACTCATAAATAGAAGATTAGCCTTCCAATTTTAGAAGATTTCTCTTCCAAATTTAGAAGTCAGAGCTTACCATAGCACATTCAAATGGCTGATGCATTTGCCTTTGTTTTACTTTACATTGTCACTTGCATTAAGAATAAATATATGAATCATAGTACACAGATGTTCAAAAACATAAAGTCAAGCAAATTACTGTTTAAAAACATAGCCCTCTCAATACTATATGTTTCAAACTGTCTTTGATTTTAATTATGCTAATCATTTCCACAACCAGTAATAACTTTGGAAAAACGTAGGCTTTCCACAGTGTGTATTTCTTTATGAATCTTGTTAATCAAATGTATCATACCTATGTCAGTTAAGAACTTTTACTCAAAGAATTACCCAAGCTATCTGTGGAAATTATAATAGCTGGGATCTGGTGAAATCTAAATGGTAGGTACTAAATATCTTACTCTTGAAATACTCATAATTCATACCTCTGAAAGCCAGCTACCCCACTTATGTGTTTAATGTGAATTGAATTTAAGTGGGATAAACAAAATTGAGTTGTGTCTGAGTTTTCGTTAAGGAAAAACTACAAAATGGTCTTGATAAACTCTTCCATGCTTTGGGTAAAGCATTGCCATCCGCGTCTGAGGCAGACCTCTGGTTTTTTCTTTTGTTCTATTT
Source organism: Galagoides demidoff (assembly GCA_963574575.1). Lineage (NCBI taxonomy): Eukaryota > Metazoa > Chordata > Mammalia > Primates > Galagidae > Galagoides > Galagoides demidoff. Next base: position 44,560 of record CAUYQV010095847.1, read on the forward strand.
TGTTTTGCTCATTTGGGTTGGGGGTGGGGGGAGGCTGCGGACCCATGCCATGCTCGCTCATTCTGCCTGCCCGTCTTTCTCATGGTTCGCTGGCATACTTGGCTTAAAATGCATGACGTTGCACGCGCTGTCCACTTGCCTTGGCCTCTGCTATTTCATTTTTTTGCTTCCAGATAGCGGTGGGTGTTCCCGCAAACGTGCCGCCATGTCGGTTACCTTAACATCTGTGAAGAGAGTGCAAAGTTCTCCAAACCTCTTGGCTGCAGGTATAATATCACTAACTCACAGAATGTCATGTTGGAATGGCTTTACCTGACCTTTCTCTCTTTCCAGAGTTATCTTTTTTGGATGAATAACGTGGCCGTAAATACCTTCCAGATGCCCCACAGGTTCTTGTTCTTCTCCTCCCAAGAGCAGCTTCCATTTCTGACTGTTTTTGTTCTACACATAAAAAGCAAAGGAAAATGATGTCATGTAGAAAGCATTTTAAAAATCTAATTAAAAACAACAGCCACTTGCCAAAAATATGTTGAGTAACTGCAAGTCTTAACTAACTTTTTGTTAACTCATGAACTAACCTACTATTTCACCAAGATAATGGATAAGGTCCCTTTGTAGGGTTTTTACCCTAAAAACTGTTGAGCATGGGGGCACAGAGTATCCAGGAGAGAGAGGTGCAGGAAACTGAACCTTCATTGTCAAAGGTTGCAAACGTGATAACAAAATGTTTTGAAAGAGACCTTCACCTTCCTTTAATCCAATCAGCAAAGATCCTTGTAATATATATTTTTTAAACATATCAAAAAAAATTTTACGGTGGCACCTGTAGCTGTCGGCAAGGTGCCAGCCACAAACACCGAGGCTAGAGGTTTGAACCTGGCCCTGGTCAGCTAAAACAACAATGACAACTGTGACAACAACAAAAATAGCCAGGCATTGTGCCAGGCACCTGTAGTCCCAGCTACTTGGGAGGCTGAGGCCAAAGAATCACTTAAGCCCAAGAATTTGAGGTTGCTGTGAGCTGTGATGCCACAGCATTCTGCCCAAGGTGACAGATTGAGACTCTGTCTCAAAAAAAGAAAAAAAATTACTTCATTTCTAAATACTTTATTCTTTGGATACAGTTATTTTTTAAAATCTTCATTCTGCGAATGTTCATTTCTAGTATATAGAAATACAACTGATTTTTAACCTTGTGTTCTTACTAAATTCGACCTTACTAAATTAGCTTATTGGTTCTTTTTCGTATATTCTTTTTCCCCCCAGAAATTAGGGAGTACACACATTTTGTTTGCAAACTTTGTTTATGTACAGATTGAGTGAAAGTTATACACAAAATGTATATGACCAATAACGTGCACCCACGAAATAAATATTCTCTAGAAAGTAATTGGGGTGCGACATCTCAGCACCGTCTTCATAATAAATGCCTGTTACGACCACCTATGCCTGCAGGTGCAGTCTGCATTGGAGCAGTGCACCTATAAGGAAATCAAAGGGCACCCGGCCACCATAATGTCTTGAGACCAGTTGGTTCATCTGATGGTTGGTTGGTCAGTTGCAGTTTGGGGGTCCATTGTTTTTCTATTTATAAGATTAATGGGGGTTAGAGCAAAAGTAGGAAAAGAATGGAGAGTCCTTACATATTTTAATTCGCACTATGCATATCACAATCAGCAGTTGATTAAATATACTCAGAGTGTCTTTGATTTTAAAGCCACTTGATCCTCAACTACCAGTTTTGTTAAGGAAAAAACAAACTTCTGTGTGGAGAACCCCATCCCCACCCACCACCTCCAATCTATAAGTGGATTTCATTATCCAAATCTAAATCCCCAGCCAGCAGTTACCATAATATAGTAAGTTCAAAGAAAATGCAAGTTGCATTGTAATGTATATAATATAATATTTTGATTAAAAAAAAACTTCTGTGTATATGTATTTGCATATGTTGGCTCATGGGTGTAAGAATTCGAAAAGGTGTTAAAAAACAAAGGTGGTTACACAGGGAAATAGGCATGAAGGGAAGTAAGAAAATTAAGTTTAGGGCCTGGTACTATGTAATTAGAACGCCTATACTTCCAATATCATTGATATTTCAACCTGAGTTACTAGGATGTGGACCATTCATGCTGACACAGGGAATGTCACACTGCTTCAACAGTGCCAATTTGCTAGTATTTATGAAAGTAGCCACTGATGGAATAGTGTAAATTAAACTAAAGATTGTCATTTTCAAGGTTCAAAACCAGAGTAGCAGCAATATCATATCATTCGAGTTAGTAGAAAAGATTAAGTGCTTCATAATCAAAATAGTAAAAAAGATTTCACACTTCAAAACATGAAACAATCTTCAATAAAAAGAGTATGTAGTGGCTCTGGGATATTTTAAATTTTATGTCGCCAGGAGGAAGATTTCTAGTGAACAAAGTCTCTTAAATTTTGAACTTAGTCGTTACACTGAAAACAGCCTCTTCTGTGTTCGTTAGAGATCTGAAGTATGATCCCTGTTGCAAAGAGTTTCTGATTACATTTTGAAGAAGTTGGAATCTTTTATGGTCAATTACGTTCTATATAGTGGATTTCATAAGAACTTACGTGACACAGTGTTTTTCTATGAATCTAAAGGGAATTCCTACGTATGCGTTTCCTCTGATGGTGTTAAAATACGACACAGCCTCTCCCTGAAGTTTAGACGACCTCACCCAAGGTTTCAAGCACACTCATTCTGCCCTCAGACCTGAAAGTCAGAGTCATCAGCTGTTTGTCCCTTGAGTCAGTGTCCTTCTCTTTCCTTCCACAAAAAATAAATTCCCACTGGGCAATTCATCACAGCACACACTAATGTTTAAACCTAACCTAAAACCAAAACAATGACTATTGATGTACCATTGGCAGGCTGAGGGAACACTGGTGACGATGGTCTGTTGCAGCATGGAGACCACCCTGCCAAGAGACAGGGTCTTGCCAATACCTCCTGAGTATTTTGTAACCTTAAGAAAACTAGTTTGTTTATACCTCCAGTTTCCTTTTTTTTTTCTTTTGAGACAGAGTCCCACTCTGTCCCCTGGGTAGGGTGCTGTGGTGTCATCATAGCTCACAGCAACCTCAAACTCAGGGATCCTCTTGCCTCAGCTTTCAGAGTAGCTGGGATACAGGTGCCCACTACCACACCAGGCTAGTTTTTCTATTTTTAGTAGAGATGGGGTCCTGCTCTTGCTCAGGCTGGTCTCAAATTCCTGAGCTCAAGCGATCCACCTGCCTTGGGCTCCCAAAGTGATCATCAATAATCATTCAACATTTGAGACAAAACCATCTTCCCCAGGCATCTGTCAAGCCCTTTACTTTCTCAACTTTTTTATGTATACATATAACCTGTTTTTCCCGTCACTTGACATGGATCCAGGATACTCTCTGTTCCTGTTCCCCAAAGCCCAGCAGCCCTCCCTTCCCAGGGCTTCCCTGGCAGCAATAGACCATCACTGGCCCAGGGAACAGTCTCCGCCCAGGAGGGCACTGGTCTCTTAGTGCCTCTGACCACTGTTACAAAAGAGCACATTAGAACGTTGAATTGCATTTTTTTAAAGAAACTGAAATGTCATATATGTCTATATCCTTAAGAGATCATCCACTTCAGAATAGCCAATCATCATCAACATAAGCCTCATTAAAATACTGGCTCATCTTGAAGTTCAAATGCACAGCCATTTTTTCTCCTTTTTCTTTATGCTACACACTAGTGTCCACTGTGGACTCAAGGCTGTTTGGCAGAGCTCATCGTTATGACTAGCCCACGTTTTCTGCCTCACCGAGACAGTTCCATTTGGAGAACCCTGTCTATTTCCTTGTCTAGAAATCCCAGGAAGGGGCCCATACTTAGCCCAGAGTGACTGTCCCCCATTCTCCCTCCTCACGTCTCTTTAGGTTCCATAATCATCAAGGTGGTCACCAGTGGGAAGAAGCTGAGCTGGTCCTCTGCCATCTACCAATTACAGAGAGTTTATTCCAAGTGTCCTTTAAACCTGCTCAATGCGCCCCTTTTCAATCATTCCAAATTCCTGTGTTTAAACTTCAAAATTACTATTCCCGAAGCATTAAAAGAAACACAGAGTCCTTTTAAGATGCAAGATTTATATTTTATTAGGCATTGAAATAACAACAATTTAATAACGGCCTCAGTGAAAAATGTAGAAGGAATCTCAGGAACTGGATGGCAGGTTGGGCTAAATGACTCAACCTCCAGGTCTTTTCTAGAGTTAAGGTTTTATGAGTCTAAGTGAATTTGCTCACATGATATAATAGAACCAACCAGTTCAAACCGATTGCCTCAAATGGGCATGAGATAAATGTGCAAATTGGTTGCCACAAGTGTGCATAATTGATAACCTCAAAGACCCTTGGACAACTCCAATAAAATTGATAATAAATGCATGTATATTATTGATCCACTTAGCATTTCATATGTCATTGACTGATTAGTAAAAAAGCAATTTATTAGTACTGAGAATTTTTTAAGCTTCTTTAAAGACAATGCAATGTACTATAACAGTAACAGCTTTCATATTTGAATATGAAACAACTTCTATATGACAGATGAAAACTCAAAATCTAGGGAATAATTTTAAAATAGCACATGATATGCTAGACACATTTATAGTTTCTTAAGCTTAAAAAAAAAGAGGCAACCACAAAAAATTGTTCTCCAACACAGGAGTTAAATATCGTTAGTGACAAGAAGGCAACAAAGCTCAGGATCTGGTGGTTTGATTTACTGCTTGGAGAAATAGTCATTGTTTACAAGCCAGATCCCTTATGATCTTTTCATTCGATATTTACAGATTAATTTACCTATCTTGGGCAAAAACGAGATTAAAATTACATGGTTGCAATATTATTGAAGGGAAGAATCAGTATTTGATATACAGATATTCATTATGTATCATAGATATTTAATGAATGATATTCTACTTGAAGTAAAAATGAAGGCACAAGCTTATTCTTTGTATATTTCACATACCCCAAGTTTTAGAACTGAGATAATGTTTGTAAAAATAATACCCGTGATTGTCTGCCAACTGATTTTTACAAGAGTGTTCATTCATTTCACCCTAGTTCTAATTTCAACATTTTTTTTTCTTTCAGGACGTGATTCTCAGTCACCAGACTCAGGTACAGAAAAGATATTCTGAATAACTATTACATTCGTTGTAAGTTTTAAAAGCATATCTGTAGCCATATTAAGCTTAAATTATGCATATTCAATTAAATGTCTAATGAGGTCACTTCAGTTTTGGAAATAAAAATCAATTTTATTTTAAAAAGTTTCAGTGAACGTAGATATTTTTGTATCCAATTTGTTTTCCCTTAATAAAAGCTTGGAGGTCTTACAATGATCGAAATCAAGAGGCACTGAACGGAGATGCTACGTATTCCTCTCTTGCAGCAAAAGGTTTTAGAAGTGTTCGACCAAACCTACAAGATAAAAGATCACCAACTCAGGTAACGCTCCACACTCTTGTCTCTGTGTCATTTTAAAGCATGGTCATTAGACCACAGCTTTGGAGCCTCTTTCCTGGTCACCTCTTTCCTAGGGTGCATATTTTGATTCACGTTTTATTTTTAGTGTGTTTTGGCTTTTGTATTTGTTTTGCCCATCAGACTTGTGTTTGTGACATGGAGAATAAGTTTTAACTACAAAACAGGTGTTCTTTTTTTTCTGATTAAGTTCATAAAAGTAGGTCAGTTTCTTAATGTAATGTTTAGAATATATTCTAATCCTTAAAATGCTGATTGCTGATGTTTGGGGTTTAAAGTTATGATGTCAGCAGTATATTACGTATTCAATCAATATGAGTTAGGCAACTACTCATTAAATTCACTAAAGGAGGCTCGGCGCCTGCGGCTCAATCGGCTAAGGCGCCAGCCACATACACCTAAGGTGGCGGGTTCGAATCCCCAGACCGGGCCCGCCAAACAACAATAATGGCTGTAACCAAAAAATGGCCAGGCGTTGTGGCAGGCGTCTGTGGTCCCAGCTACGTGGGAGGTGGAGGCAGGAGACTCACTTGAGCCCAGGAGTTGGAGGTTGCTATGAGCTGTGATGCCATGGCACTCTACCCAGGGGGATAGCTTGAGGCTC